>JAADVW010000010.1:0-156387 GCA_023335875.1 Elongisporangium prolatum | reverse complement strand
TTTCAAGGTGGCGGCTTTGGCGATCAAAATCAAATTTCCCTTGAAGATGTGAAAACTGCATCCTTAATCCTCACGATATGAGGGCGTAGAAAGAGACAAAGCACCACGTGCTGCAACTCTTCTTGTGTTTCTCACTGCGACTGCTGCATGACTTTTCACAAGTGATTGCTTCTTGTGTTACACAAAACCAATCTGCCTTCCGATCTTCCGTGAGCCTCAAAGTCGAAGAATGTTGACCACACCACATCTCTTAAATTGCAACTGGAACTTAAATTCAAAGAAATGGACTGCGTTATGCACACGTGCTTCCTGGTGTATCTAATCATTATCCAGGTTTTAGAAACCTTGGGATCTTGACGGACAATCTGGATCAAGGACCTAAAAACTTGACTTTGATAAAGGGAACCTGGACTTACTGAATTTTAGAAGTTTTATTTGGGTTCTTTGGCTATAGCTCTGGATCCGAAGGGTACATCTGAGCAGTGGTTCCTGTTTCTAAGGGAATCAGGATTTAAAATCTAAAGATCAAAGTGTGGTATATAGACTGTGATGTCAACTCTAGCATCTAATAATCGGAGTATTTTGTTATGCTTCTGGATTCGGGCGGACGTCGATGAGGAACACGTAATACGGGGATCGGATCTAAGCGTTTAATTAAGATCTATTCTGACAAATGGGAATTCAAATGCCTTTGCTAAGATGCTCAGACTATGAAATTCTGGTTCATCATTAAGCGATAGGCGCTATGTGATATTGAGACCCGTTTAGTAGTGACGTAAGATTGGTGAACATACTGCAATTAGACGATATGCATAAAATAAACCAGCTACTAACTTGCTGGCTCCTACTCAACTCTTCGGAAGCAATGATACTCGAATCTTAACGTCAGCTCAAGGTAATTTGCTTGATTCCAGAACGTAAGACACATTAACGTAAGAATGGCGAGATCAGTCGAGCTGCCCCACATACAATGCATACTAAAACGCTGGGCTAGACCACGATCAAACGCACCGATTCTACGTTTAGCGACTTACGTCTTGGGTTACCGCCAAATTCCACATTATGGAAGAGTCGTCTCAAGCAACTACTTTTCGCCCCGTCCAAGGACGACTGTGCTGGGTTCTCTACTCTCGACACCTCGGAGTTCCACTTGAATAGAAAATTCTGCATGTGAAGTAAGACAAAAGATCACCGGGTGGCGAACGCGGAGAAGATGACGCGTCTTAGGCTGATACGTTTCTGGGCTCACGCATCAGGGTAACATGTGATGAGGTGGGTTAAGTTCCGTGAGAAACTGACCGCACCGGGGTGTCACTTGTGGTATAATTTCCTCCAACTGGCCCTGAGGGGTGGAGAATCAGTGGGTTAACAATATCAACTAATTAATATAAGCCAATACCTCACACTGTGTACCCTTGTATGTCCTTTAGATCGGTAGTAACGTGTGACTATCAAGAATGACAATCCAACGGACCAGATCCTTCGCACAGGTGGGTCTGACACGAGTTTTCCTCGGTATGTATACAATTAATATACACGAACGTCTGGACTTCTCAGGCTTTTGAGGGCCCGAGGTCGCTTGGTCTACTTACGCAGCTGGGTTTATAAAGAAACTAGCACGCAGGACCCTTGGTCTACTTACACAACCGAGTTTCCAAAGAAATCAGTATGCAGGACTCGAGTCTACTTCGGCATCCGAAGCAATTCGAATCTGGGGCGAAGGACTATTTCTTGGGTGCAGCCAGAATGGCCCTCGCAATTGTCGCCCGAGGAAGGAGGTTTTTCGCTTCTCTAAGCTCTCGTTGCTTCGGCTTCTTCCAGTGGAGACTGGAAGGAGACTTGCGTACTCGAAGGCAAAAAAAAGATTTATTAATATGAAGATAATAGAACATGCAAATCAACGATGAGCAGAAAAGGAGGTCGCAAGGTACCTCCAATGACACAGTTGGACAACAGATGACCCATCCACTAGTACCACTGTAGCCACTGAGAATCAAACCAGGTCTCACCTCGGCTGACTGGAGCCAGTTGGGCTGATTATGGTCAGTTTGACTGACTAGTGCTGGTCTGACTAACTGGGGCCAGTCTGGGGGTATATTTTCGGGACATGCGGGACGTGGGCTTGAACTTGCGTAGAAAACGTTTTTCTGGGAGCAGGTCGCGTTTTAAACCGCGAGCCTGCTGATTGGTTAAGCCGAATTCTGGCGCCACTTCGTCACAAACAGCGCAAACCCTGATGCGTGAGCTCAGAAACACATCAAATATAGTCCTTGCTATCTGTTTTTGGCGCAGCACACTCTTTAATATTGGCAACAGTTGCATTTTAAAGAACCCTCCGTGGCGACAGTCGAACACAATGATGAGTTTTCTTCATCTCCCGTTACTTTTCTTCTGCGAGGACGTGTAAGATGATGAATTGTATAGGGCAGACAACATGGAATTAAAAACCTCTATCCAAAATGATTATGATGTTCTAGATCATTTACGCCCAAACATATCATGTTTGTCTATTTTCGAAGTGTGTTGATGTTTCGTTTGAAAAAATCTAACATGAATTGACCAAACGTAGTGAAATTGGCCACCGATCACAAAATCAAGGAATTTGTCAGCACCGATCCTCCCGTAAACGCACGCATAATCGTAGTCGTACCAGAAGGTCGATTTATTGATGTCACGGCTACATAATAAATTGCAGAGCATCTAATAAATCAGACTTCTCACAATTCGCAATATTTGCAGCATCGTCGAATATTGTGTCTCCGTTCCGTTAGGAAATCGCTTTCAAGCCTATATGCAGTACAGCTCGGATTTATGCCTAAATCTTAAATTTTTCCTAATTTTACCAATAGTTGGGGCCATGGCTCGCAAAGAGAGCGGTACACTCTCGTCTCTTAATTGCAACTGGAGATGGACTTTGTTATGCACATGTGTTTCCTGGTAAATCTAATGCTGCATCTTGCATATCCCACCACAAAATACTCAATACTCCTCTCCAGTAGCATCTTAACTCTTGTGGGAGTATTTTGTTCGTGCTCTACAAGAGTCAAGATCACTAATTGATAATTGTATGCATTGTATTGTACTGTACAGCTATGCATACGGTAGTAGAAAGACATCCGCATTTTCATTGGTGCCAAGAGATCGTGTTCGTGGAGCGTTTTTAGAACAAAGGCCCGTCATCTGGCGAGATGAGAGGCTTGGATCAAGCTGCGATGCACGGAAGAGCTCCATCTCACTTGCGAACGCAGGTGTACCGTAATCTAGAAAGAAATCTCCGTCCGAGGTTGAAAATATGTGCCGCACACAACGTAGATTCCCTTCATTATGCGATAACCTGCCATCCACAATTGTAGGTACAATGCTTCTATATATTAATAAGTACAGGTTTGTTTGGTTTTGGGGGTGGGGCTATATCAGCTTCTCGCGGGAAAGCCAAATGAAAATCCCGCCAAAACTTGTGGACTCATTCAAATTGTTGCATACATTTCGCAAGTAAAAAGGGTAAAATCGCCTGAATAGAGCGCGGTCGGGCCCTGCTGTGGAACACGTCTCGCACTTGCGCCTGCCCCGTGCATGCGCGCCAAAACCCTCCCGCCACGGCCCAATAACCAGCCCCAGGCTTCTCACGCGACAGGAATGATGGACTGGGAAGACGACATGCGTCTCGACTGCGACGAGATGCTGGACGACAGCATGCTGGACACGTCGGCGCCCACCATGGCGCCCAGCGAGGCCGCGGTGCGTGTCTCTCGTGTCTCGTGTGGCCACCAGGTGCCAATGAGGAACCAGACTCATGACGAGAATGCTGTCGTGGTCGTTTGTATTTAGCGCCTGGCGCTGGAAGAGCTGGACAAGCACCAATCCTATCGCGCCATGCTTCATCAGGAGCTCGCGCGTCCGGATTTCACCAGGAAGTACGAATACCTCAAGGTAACAGAGCTCTGCGATACTGGGCCACAAGATGACGGAGTTGATGAGTGACTGATATGCATGCATGCAGTACCGACGCGTGTTAGTGGACTGGATGTCCGAAGTCGGCGAAGAGATGCGTATCCGCAAGACCACGATCCACACAGCCATCGCGTATCTTGAGCGCGTGCTCACGGTAGGACGAAGCTTCTCGCACGACAACGGTCTCTGCTTGTGGTCAATGGTTCTCACGCTCTGCGTTTCACAGGTCGGCAAGATGCCAGCGAAAGACCGCTTCCAGCTGCTGGCGCTGAGCTGCATTATGATCGCGGCCAAGTACCTCGGCCCAGAGGACGATGTGCCCACAGTCGCCGAGTTCTACGAGTTTGGCAACCGCTGCTACTCGTACGCTGAGATCCACGAGATGGAGCTCTCGACACTGTCCAAGTAAGCGAGCGCTTCAGGATCTGGATCTGCTTCAACTGCGGTGACTCATGGGCATCAACTGCTGCTGCTGGTATTTATAGGCTCGGCTGGTCGCTCACGTCGCTCACCCCGATCCACTTCAGTCGCTACTACCTCTCCCAGCCAGTGCTCTTCAGCGACGACGAGATCCAGGGCGCCGACATGGTCGACGAGGCACTCGAGTACTACCAAAAGTACAACGACTTCTTCGCGGATCTGTGCTTGCAAGGTGAGCTATGGGCCGACTGTTGTCCGCAGAGCGTACGCTAATGTGCTGCTGGTGCTGCTGCTTGGTAGAGTATCAATTCCAGGCCTACCGTCCGTCACTGATCGCTGCAAGTATCCTTGCTGCGTCCAGGAAAACACTCGGGATGACGTAAGTGCGCAAGCATGAATGAGCCAAACAGGTCACTGATGAACAATCTTTCTTGGGGGGAATAGACCGCTCTGGCGTGAAGAGCTCACTCTGCTGACAGGCTACACAGCCGATCAAGTGGAGCCCTGTTTCAGCGCTATCTGGAGCCACTACGTGGCCACATTCGGCGACAGCACCAAGAGCTCTGCAGCCTCTCGGGAGGTCTCACCGACAAGTGTGGCGGAATATCCGTATTGAGCAGCATCCCGCAGTTAGAAGTAGTCGTCTTTGTAGTACACCAGGCCGTATTTATTATTCATCGTCCAATCCAAGCAGCATCCCAATTCACAAGCATTTGAAATCTATTTGGCAATCCTGCTATTCTCAGGACCCCCACGGCAGCACGCGATCCGAGTCGCCAATCTCGCCGCCCTTGACCTTTTCGACGACCTTGACGTTGTACGAGCCCACGCCGGGGCTCTCGCTCTTGGTGATGAACGAGTCGCGCGGGGTCTTGGCGCGACCGATCACAGCGCCCTTAGACGACAGAGATGTCGGAGCGTCATAACTCGTGGTCGGGGTTGAGTACTTTGGCGGGATGTAGCTGTATCGGTCCTGGAGAGTCTTGGACGAGCCGCTGCGACTGCGTGGGGACTTGATTTGGTACGTGCCGCGTCGATCCGATGTGACTGAAGTGTGGGACGACACCGACACATCCGAGCGGAAGTGGTGCTCACGACTGGAGACGCGCCCATACCGGGAGCTGCGTACGGCTCCAGACTGTGTCGAGTAGTTGGAGTAGCCAGACACAGACGACGCGTTGGATCCGGTGTAAAAGCCGTTCTTCGGTGGCAGTCCAGCTTTATTGTCCATGGCTTCCAGCACCTCTGGCGTCAGACGCACTTTGGATGTCGATGACTGGCTTCTCGGGCGAATTCCCGAGAGGGACGTCGACGAAGTCGGTGCCGGTGGTGAGTGAACGGCCTCAGAAAGGCTCTGCTTTGCACGCGAGGCAGTGAGCTTATCGTGGTACCGCTCCAGTTCACGTGCGATCTGTTTGGCTTCCTCGTGCTTCTTGATCAGCGCAAGCTGCAGTTGTTTGATGTGCTCGACCATCATATCTTCCGTCTCGTCATCGTTCTGGTTCGAGTCCACGTCACAATTGCGAACGTCCAGCGGCTCCTCATGGAGATCTCCATAGGGGCTTTTGGACGTCGCGTCTCTCTCTGGGGACGGAGAGATGGGTGAGATGGCCAAGTGGTTCAAGTGCTCGTCGATATCCAGTCTATGACTGCTTTGAACTGGAGAGAGAGTCCCGTTGACGTCGTTGCCCTGATGGCTCTGGTTGTCGCACTGCTCCAGTGACTTGAGCAGATTGAAATCCTCCAGATCCTCCTGGGATTCGCGTCGAATGCGCTCCACTGATCGTTTTTCTGCGGCAGAAGTTCGGCGTTCTGGGTACGGAGATGAAGCATTCGTCTTCTTGCGCTCGCTCGCCATTCGCTGCTTGTTGGCCGAGTTGCTGTGTGGGATCTTGGTCATACCAGTGAACGTTATAGGAGCCACCTGCTGATCAGCAGCTAATGGCGTCGTGCTCGAGCGCGTGCGAGACGTTGCGCCATTCGAGACCGAGGAGGAAGGTACTGACTTTTGACGCGCTGGAGTGACAGACTTTGGCGCCGGCGATGGCGAAACAACCGACCGCAGGCTCTGTGACGGCTTTCTCCAGCCACGGAAGCAGATCTCGAGTGGGATCACGGCCGTACGCACCAGTTCGTGCACCTGTCGCAGGCCAAGATACTCAAGCGGCGTGTCTGCGATCTTGACGACCGTCACGCCGGGCTGGAGCCGCTCATAGAACGTGGCCGACGAGTTCGGGTAGATCTTGGCCACAACCGTGTTGTCGTTCTCTTGCTTCATTGTGAACCCGAGCGGCAGTCGATGGAATAACACCGTGAAGTCGTAGGTCTCGCCACTCGCCATCTCGTCAGCGTCTGGCGCCGCATTCGCAGCCTCGGCATTGCCCAACTCCAGCTCGTCGCCGTCTCTGCACCAGCCGCCGATCGTGTCGCTCTTAGGCACGACCTCCTTGCGTCCGCAATGGAAAATGTGCGTAAAGTCCGGGATCTCGCAGTTCGGGAACGCCAAATGGTACTCAGCAATGGCCGACGCGATGAGCGACTCGCACGGCCACGCCTTCTCCACGAGGCAGCGGAACTTGATGCCCACGACGTTGATCACGACCGTGACGGATCCCGGCGCGACCGAGATGGATCTGGGCGTGCGTAGGACGCGGTTGCGAGTCATCACATCCTGCGACCCAGCGGCCGGCTTGCGCGTACTACTCCGGACGCTGCCGGCGCTCCCCGTAGACCCACGAGGCGTGGAAGCCCGCGACCGCCAGGGCTCCTTGCCCACAGTCGCGTGGTGGTGTTGAGTCGTGATCATTCTGCGTCTGGAGAGCGATAGACAAGGGAGAAGAGAGAGAGAGGTGCTGGAGATCTACTTGATGGCGATGGCCATCTCTCTGTTTCCCAAATGACTCAAGACTGGCCGGGGCTGGAGAGACCCTATCCCTGATCATAAACCTCATTTAACCTTTTTCAGCCAATCACAATCGTGGCATAGCTGTTGCGGTTGTGCATAAATAGCCCCAGTCACTTTGAATAGACGCGAATGTGATTGGGTGACGCGATGAACAGACAATGATTGGCTAAAAATACACCTGCCACTAAAATTAGCCGCTGGTTCCGCTGAACACCTGTGCTGACTAGATGGAACTCTGGGGCGGGCGTTCTTCCCTGGCTGGATGAGCGCACTGACTGCTGGAAGATCGACCGTTGACGCTGACTCCATCTTGCCTCTTCTTGCTGGCAGACGAAGCGGTCAATTGGTGGTAGTTTTATTGCAAAGCGACGGCAAAAGGTCATAACAGTCGCCGAAAGGACAGCACGTCAAAGCACGTATCACACACGCGCACGGGCTTGGTGAGCTGGAACTTGACGATCGGGATCTTGTTACTCGAGCAGTTGTAGCACACCGGTCGTCCACAGTGGCGACAGTGGTGCTTGCGCATGGAGAACTGGAACATGGCGTGGCAGGAGGCGCACTCTTTGGCCTCGTCGTCCACGGCCCATTCCGGTGATCGAGCAATATTGCGCAGCACTGGCACGAGCATCGCTCCTTGGTGCGTACTCTCAGCGAGGTCAATGATGCTGCGGCCAGCGGCATCAAGGAGGTTGACGCGTGCGCCGGCCATAACGAGCGCTATCGCAATGCTCTCGCTTGCTCGGCCCACTGAAAGATGCAGAGCTGTGCTGCCATCCAGGCTTTGCGCGTGGATATCAACACCGTGCTCGATCTGGTCATTAACGTGCATCAGGTTAGACGCCAGCTAGACATACACAGATCGGACGCAATGATACGTACAAACATGTCGATCACAGAGGCCGGGCCGCCTTGATGCGCGCAGAAGAGATGCAATGGAGTGTAGCCAAACCAATTGGCTTTATTCGGATCTGATCCATTCTCCAGGAGAAGCTGCAGCATTTTCTGACACCGTTCTGATGGTGACATTGCCGCCAGATGCAGCGCCGAATTGCCCTTTAAATCTTCCTGGTTGATATCGAACGTAGCAGGCGCTTCCTCTTCCATGTCGTCGCTTTCCGTTTGCGTGTCCTCATCTGCGTTGGACGCTGCTTCCGAGTCATTCGTCTGTGCCTTGCGAGGCTTTTTCTGATGCAATTTCTGCGCTCGCGGCTCCTGTTCATGCAGCAACACGAGCGCGACGGATGTGTGGCCATTCGCAGCAGCCACATGGAATGCGGTTTGGCCCTGGTCGTCCATGATGTCATGCTGCGCTCCATTTCGAATGAGCAGATCCACAATGCCCACACTTCCGCCGGCTGCTGCGACGTGCAGCGGTGTGAGTCCTCGTCGGTTTGGGATATTCGGGTTTGTCCGATACGTTGGACTCAACAGAATCTCGGCAGTCTGCATGTTGGCCGCATAATGGAGCGGTGTATTGCCTTCGTCGTCCTGCAGATTCGACGCAGCATTATTCCGTAGCAGTAGTTCGACCACGTCAGCATGGCCCTTGCGACTGGCGATGTGGAGCGGGGTTTGCTTGTGCCCAAATACGGACAGGATCTCCTTGTCGCCGTCTTCGAGCGGAGAGATCAGATTCACGTTCGCGTTGGAGCGGTCGATGAGGATCTGGCAGTGCAGAACGCTCCCACTAGCGCAGGCCAGAATGAATAGCGGAATCTTGTCTGTCAAGAGGAAATACGGCGCGTCTTCCTCGACAAGTAGGCGTCGGATTATCGCGTCATTGCCTGTGGCGAGCGCTGCCACGAGAGGTAGGTCGGTCTCGTCGGCACCGGTTCTATCAAGCGGTTCTCCAAGCCGCAATAACTCATTGACGACGCGTCCTAGCTGATATCGGATCGCCACAACCAGCGGCGTGTCCGATCGCTCTCGTAAGATATCCCGCAAGATCTCGGTCGAGCACCGGCGACCAATCTCAGAGCGTATGAGAGTCTCAAACGGCTTCTCCGCAACAGACTTGAGCTTGTTTAGACACATATACTGGAGCCGTGAGATCGCAGCCATGCACCGTGCGAAGCCTGGGCTGTCTGGGAGCTCTGTAGGCGCCAGTTCGTCTACTTTCTTGCTGTCGCTGGCGAAATCGACCACTCCACTCACCTGACCTTTGCTGCTGATTCGGCGCCTGGCAGCAGAGGCCGGCTTGCTCGCGAGTACTGCGTCCAAGAACACGAGCACCTCGAGCACTTTGTGCAGTTGCCACGACTCCCATGGCGCATCGTAGATGGCTTGCTCCTCTAATGAATGGCCGTCATCTTCAGCGCCGACGGATTCGTGCATCAACTGAGGCGTTCCATTGAGAAGATCCTCGAGCCGCTGCACACAGATCTCCACCAGCGAAGGCACGAGATAGAGGAACGCTGCACGCAGCAGCTCCTTCCAGAACTCGTCGTTCGGCTTGTCCTGTTGATCGTGCACGACCTCGTTCGTGTAGAGAAAACGCAACAGCGTCGCAAACACGGGGAACGACGTGTCTTCGATGTGGATCTTTACTGGGAATCGCACTTGGCCAGGCACCTGACTGCTTTTCGTGCGCCAGAGCGCTGTTTGGAAGGTGCCGCTGCGCAAGGCCAGCACCAGTCGATGCGCCGGCAGCAGATGATGCTCAGGCGTGGTAATCACAGCGCTTGGACGACGGCCACGCTCACTGGATCTGCGTCCTGCAGGCTCCATTGCTGTGCCCAGACTGCCCGGAATGGCTGTGGCGTTTTCGGAGGAGCAGACAAACAGCACATCGCTCAAGTGGCTGCTCGCGTAGAAGTGTCGAATGTCCTGCAGATCTTCCAGAAGCGAGTCTTGGCTCTCCTCTTCTGCCACTACCACCTGCAGATCATCGGTGGCATGCTGTCCATCTTCCTCTATCTGTGTCAATGCATCGGCCACAGCCCACGCGCCATTCTCCACGGCTGGTGCGGCTTCCGGCATCTTCCCCCTGTGGAAACAGAGAACGCCTGATTCTGCGTGCTTCAGTATAATAGAACATGTATAATGTATACTACAATATACACTACGCTAGATTTACCGCGCGTATAGTGTATAGACGCTCTCCAGCCACTGGTTTCGTTGTTTCTCGAAGGTTGCGTGAAGGCCAGCGCGTTCAATTGCAACAAGTGGGTGGGGCACAATTTCTGAACAGCCAACAGAGATGGCGGATCCCAAGATGCAGATGCTGCGCTCGTGCCTGGAGCAGACGCTGTCCCCGTACGCGGAGACGCGCAAGGAGGCCGAGAAGTACTTGAACTCGCTGGCCCCCCAGCCCAACTACGTGCTGCTGCTGCTTCAGGTGCTTGAGAACGGCGGCGAAAAGCACGAGATCCGCCTCGCGGCCGCGCTTCTGTTCAAGAACTTTATCAAGCAGAACTGGGACCCGGAGAAGGAAGGATGCGTGCCCGAGAACGAGAAGAACGTCGTGAAGCAGCATCTGGTCGAGCTCATGTGCCGCATGCCCGAGACCATCCAGAAGCAGCTCATCGAGGCGCTCACGACCATCGGCGAGTACGACTTCCCGCACAAATGGGAGAACCTGCTGCAGGAGCTGGTGAACAAGATCCAGACCGAGAGCGACTGGCAGGTGCGCAATGGTGTGCTCATGACAGCCAACACGATCTTCAAGCGCTTCCGCAACGTGTTCAAGTCGGACAGTCTCTTCCGCGAGTTGAAGCACTGTCTGGACGTCTTCCAGGTGCGATTGATGGGTTGAAAAACCGATCATGGGCCTCTCGTGCTCACTGTGTGCTTGCTGCAGGAACCGCTGCTGCGCTTCTACACGGAGACGGGTGTCGCGTTGCGCACACCGGGCGTGCCAGTGCAGCAGCAGATCCAGATGATGACAGCACTGCGCTACATGAGCCGGATCTTCTACTCGCTCAACTGGCAGGATATCCCAGAGTACTTTGAAGACCACATTGGCGACTGGATGAACGAATTCCTGACCTACTTCAGCTACGAGAACCCGGCGCTTGTCGATGCCGACAACGAGGACGAGCCGGATCCGATCGATCTGCTGCAGGTCGCGATCGTTGAGAACATCAACTTGTACGCTGAGAAATACGATGAAGAATTCAAACCATTCCTGCAGAAGTTTACAGAGGTAAGTGGCCTTTGCTGACTGGATCGACTGAGTCTCCCATGTACTCAATCATGCTGCTGCTGCTATAGATCATTTGGAATCTGCTGTCAAACCGCATCACTGTCCACCCGCGACATGATGAACTTGCGGCCAAGTGCATGAAGTTCATTACCTCTGTATCCTCTCGCAGCTTCCACCGCCACCTGTTTGAGTCTCCGCAGGTCCTGACTGAATTGTGCGGCATTGTGGTCAAGAACTTGCAGCTGCGCGCGTCGGATGAGGAGTTGTTTGAAGACAATCCAATGGATTACATTCGCCGCGATATTGAGGGCTCAGATGGAGATAGCCGACGCAGTGCTGCCCGTGATCTTGTGCGCGGTCTGCTTGGCCAATTTAGTGAAGCTGTGACGCAGATCTGCATGTCCACAATCGATGCCCAGCTGAAGCAATACAAGACTAACCCAGCTGCTAACTGGATGATGAAGGATGTATCGGTAGGATTACGCTATCTCCGTCATGGTCTGCTGTCGCATGAACCCGTTTTGATCACGCGTTTCTTGTAGATTAATTTGGTTATCGCACTCTCGGCTCTGAAGCAATCACGCCTTCGCGGTGTGTCCGAGGTGAACAGCCGCGTTCCGTTGATGGAGTTTTTCATGACGGAAGTCGTGCCAGAGCTGTCTAATACCAATCAAGGCTCGTTGATCCTGAAAGCCGACGCCATCAAGTTTGTGTCGACTTTCCGAAGCCAGTTGCCGGTGGATGTGATGGATCAGCTGTTCCCATTATTGCTGAACTGCATGGATCCTTCGCAGTTCGTGATTCACACCTACGCTGCTGCATGCATTGAACGGCTTCTGACTGTGAAGGATGAACCGGGTACTCTGCGCTTTTCGAAGGAGCGCCTTGCTCCATACCTTGGCCAGCTGCTGCAGCACGTGTTTGGCATTCTTGAACAGCCAAACTACCCAGAAAATGACTATTTGATGAAGGTCGTTATGCGCGTCATGAACGTTGCGAAGGAAGATATCTTACCACTGACAGACCTTGCCGTCCAAAAGCTGACCAACATTTTGAACCGGATTTGTGCCAACCCAAGCAACCCGTCATTCAGTCACTACATTTTCGAGTCGCTGTCTGTGCTCATTCTCAACGTTTGCAAGGCGAGTCCAGATGCAACTGAAAGCTTTGAAGCTTTGTTGTTCCCGCCTTTTCAGAAGATTTTGGCAAACGATGTCGAAGCACTGTCGCCATACGTGTATCAGGTTCTAGCTCAGATGCTGGAGCTTCGTCCAAGCGGAGTCTCACCTGCATACATGAGCATGTTCCCTGTCCTGCTTACGCCTTCTCTGTGGGATCGTATCAGTAACGGTCCGGCAATCGTCAAGCTGATTGAGGTAATTTTGTGCGATTTCAACTCGTGGTTACTATTTATTTATCAGAACACTTACATAACATGCTGTGATGCGCTAGGCTTACATGCGCAAGGCACCTACTGATGTAGCACAATCCATTCCGGGCATTCTTGGTGTATTTCAAAAGCTCATTTCGTCCAGAACGACGGAAGCCTTCTCGTTTTCACTTCTTCGCGGCGTGTTTGCGTTCATGCCGCACGAATCGTACGCTTCTTTTTATAACGAAATCGTCAAGATTCTCATGATTCGATTGCAATCACGAATGGCTGGAAGAAACTCAGCATCGTACACGAAGGATCTAGTGTACACACTTTCTGTGGCGGTCGGTAAGCTGGGTCCGAACGCTTTGCTGGGAGCAATGGAAGCACTCCAAAATGGGTACGTTTCGACCTTGTAACGGGGTTTTGGGCTGATTCACGCAATTAACATTGTTTCTGATGTTGTAGCATGTCTACCATGTTTGTGAAGAACGTGTGGCTTGAAAATGTCGCACGTGCTCGCGGAACGATTGAGAAAAAGGCTTGTGTTGTCGGTCTCACGCGTCTGATGTGTGAATCGGAATTATGCACGTCCAACCTGGAGATGTGGAAGGAGTCTATGCTTGCCGCATTGAAGGTTCTGGAAGAAGGAGATGACGGAGCTGCTGGTATCAAGGACGAAGATGAATCGCTGTTGGAACTCGAACAGACTGGTTACGAAGCTGGATACTCAAAACTTTTCTTTGCATCAGTGATTCCGGTGGATTACCTGGCTGAATACCCGCCGGCGAAGCAATACCTGACCGAATCAGTCGCCAAGTTGTCAGCTTCCCGACCTGGCGTGGTATGTATCTTGCTTGTAAATGAGTTGATGGTTTGAAAAACTCACCAACCAATTGCGTTTTGTTCTGAACAGTACTCGGCATTCGCTCAAAGCAACGTGCAGCCTCCGGTGCTCAACATTTTTAAGAACTACCTCGTTCAATTCAACCAGTCTTTCCAGTAAAGTGACTCGAGTCGATCACCCGAGCACTCCGGAAGCGTGTAATGCCAATCTAGAAAAGGCGACGTTGGAAACCTAAGGAAGCTTTCCTACGGTTGGTGCTTCCATACCAAAGTGCGTGCTTTAGCAGGTTTCGAGTTTTCTTAATTCCCACATGACGAAGAAAAAAATATGAAGCCTTTTTCATCGTTATCAGCAAGTGCGTTTGATCCTCTCGTCTCTATTGAGGAGCGTTGTACATGTCGATCACTTCGTCCGAAAGCGGGCTCGACATGGAGCGGCTGAAGGGGGCAAGACCAATGTTCTTGGCCTGCATACGCGCATCGCAGCGCTCGGCATGCAGACGCTGGAAGTAGGCCTCGTCAACATCCTTGGTCACGTAGATGCCGTCGAAGCAAGACGAATCGAAGGTCTCAATGTTGTCGTTCAGTTGGCGCACGCTGTCTTCGAGGTCCTTCAGGTCCTGGTAGACGACCCATTCGCAGCCGATCTCTTCGGCGATCTGCGCCTCGGTCTTGTTGAAGGCAATGAGCTCTTCGCGCGTGGGCATGTCAATGCCGTACACGTTCGGGTGGCGGATGGCCGGAGCAGCCGAGGCAAAGTACACAGCCTTGGCGCCGCTATTCCGCGCGATCTCGACGATCTGGCGCGAGGTCGTGCCACGCACGATGGAGTCGTCCACAAGCAGCACGACCTTGTCTTGGAACTCGGAGCGGATGGCGTTCAGCTTCATGCGCACAGTTTTTTTGCGCGCCACCTGGCCAGGCATGATGAACGTACGTGCGATGTAGCGGTTCTTGACAAAGCCCTCGCGGTACGGGATCTTGAGACGCTTGGAGGCTTCGAGCGCCGACGTTCGACTGGTGTCCGGGATGGGGATCACGACGTCAATACCGTGGTCCGGACGCTCGCGCAGGATCTTGTCGGCGAGCTTGGAGCCCATGTTGAGTCGGGCCTGGTACACTGACACCCCATCGATGACCGAGTCCGGGCGAGCAAAGTACACGTGCTCGAAGATGCAGGGCGTGAGCATGGCGCCCTCAAAGCACACACGCGAGTACATCTCGCCTCCTTGCCTGAGCAGGATGACCTCACCCGGAGCCACGTCGCGCTCGATCTCGAACTCGAGCGTGTCGATAGCTGCACTCTCAGACGCAACGGCGAAGTCCGTGCCGTGGTGGTTCTTGCGCGAGCCGAACACAAGCGGGCGGATGCCATTGGGGTCACGGAAGGCGACAATGCCGAAGCCGTTGATGAGGGCCACAGCAGCATAGCCACCGCGGCAGCGCTTGAAAAGACCCGTGACAGCGCCAAAGATCATCTCCACATCGAGCGGCTGGTCCACACGCTTGAGCAGCTCGTCCGCCAGGATGTTGAGCAGCAGCTCCGAGTCTGAGTCCGTGTTGACGTGGCGGAAGTTGGTGTTGGACAGCTGATCCACCAGCTCGTGCGAGTTGGTCAGGTTGCCGTTGTGCGCGAGCGCCACACCGTAGGGCGAGTTGGTGTAGAACGGCTGCGCCTCCGAGCTGGTGGATGAACCGGCCGTGGGGTAGCGGCAGTGGCCGATGCCCATGGGGCCGCGCAGGTTGAGCATGTGATTCTGCTTGAACACATCACGCACCAGGCCGTTGTCCTTGCGCAGGAACAGGCGCTTGTTCTCGCAGGTCATGATACCGGCCGCATCTACATGAAGACGAGAGAAGCGTGAGCCCATAGCTGGCTGACAGTGTGGCGTAGCTGCTCGCTCGTACCTTGGCCGCGATGCTGCAGCACCGTGAGCCCGTCCAGCAGGAACTGGTTGCAGTGCTCGTACTTGTTGGCCAGCAGACACGCGATGATGCCGCACATGACGCCGGAGGAGAAGGAGGGTGGAGGAGGAGGGGGAGTGAGTGCGTGGACGCGGTCGGGTCTCTTACTGACGACGTTGCAGACGCATGAAAGGATGAGCGTCAGAGTCGTAAAAACCTCACCCGACATTGAATAACCTTAACGAACTGCCCAATCAAATGTGATGAAGGTAGAGTAGCTGTGCATTTAAGTTGATTCTGTGCTAATTTCATAGCGAAATAGCAGAAATGCTAAACTTTATCGGGAGTCAAGAGTACCAGAGCCACTGTGTGTTGAAGTCAAAAATCACAACTGGTGGTCGTGCACCACACTCGTACTTAGCGCAGAATGCATTCCTGGTGAAACGCTTCTCGTACTTAAGCGGGATCAAATCGGTTACCAAACTGAAGTTCCAAGGGGTACGTTCCCAGGCGTACCCCTTCTGCGTCTCTTGAGGTTACACTATTTGAAGTTGCTGCAAATGGCCAAGGCGGAGGTCGTGGGGCTGCCTCCACGCCGCAGCGCCGCCGCGCGATGGCGAAAGCTGCGCTGCGTGACTCACGCAGTAATGTTGATCCGCTCGCGCCATGGAACCACGGCGTACGTGTCCAATGCTCGACGCGGCGCTGGCTCTCGGTCGCAGCAGCACCAGCCCACAACCAAGACAGTAGCGCTCTGGCAGCTCCTCAGCTCGCAGCTTTTCCAGCGCGTTCTCAAGAAAGAGTACAGTGCGCGCTACATGAGTTGATAGCATTGAAGACTGTACTGATGTGAGATCTCCGCTTTGGCTTAGGATCCACAACCGGTCTGACACCGACATCAAGGTGCTGGTAAGCCAAAGCTTGGTTTACTGGGAAAGCTCTGCATCATAATTAAGCAACCGTCGCGCTTACGACGCAGGCAGAGTTCCTCAAGCAGACTAGATTCTTCCAGCGGTTTTCATCCGCGTCCATTGACGGTACGAGCATGACGACATGTCTGATTGCAATTCATGAAGGCGTCTATTCATTTTGTCTATTATTCCAGCACTCGCCCGGTGTCTGCGCTTTCAGACGCTGCACGATGGCGAGCAAGTCTACCGACAGGGCGATCGTATTGAGGATACGTGTGGCCGATACTTGGTAGTGCAAGGCTCTCTGTTTGTGTACAGGAACCAACTGTATTCCCCCCACACCAGTAGCGGTATGGACTACGTCTCTTGGATGCTGGCATCAAATCCTGGCCTTTCACTCGATACTATTAAGTATGGTGAATGCGTCAACACATGCAGCATCGGTGATACCTGCGGCGATGTACGTCCTAGCTGGGATTTGCTATTGGGAACATTGTAGCTAAGTCCGCTTTTCTTGCCAGGATGCCCTTACTGGCCACATTTTCCGCGAGATGACGGTCATTGCTCAATCAAAAACCGGTACGCAAATTGCTGTGTGGTCATGTAAAGCTAAAGTTTGTCGCCTACTAAGGATTTACAATGTATTGTGTCTTTTCTGTATGTATAGTGGTTGCCATGGTTTCACAAGCAGATTATCGTCGTGTGGTGCGGTTCAATATCCCTTCCGATGCGTCACTGATTGATCAAATCCTCGCTCTATTTCAAGGTTCACGGACTAGTACCCGAAATGATCAAGGACGAGCTTCATCTGTACTGCCTTCAAGATTTGCCATGAGCTCGATATCACTGGAAAACAAACAGCACATGAGGCAGCTCTACAGGTTTCTGTTTCGGTTTCAATGCTTCCGCATGTTGCCTCAGCAATATCATGCAGAATTGGCACACAAGCTTCAGTGTTGTATTTTTCAGAGTGGCGATATCGTGTACCAAGCAAGTACCGATACTCCTAAGCTGTTTGTGGTGCTGAGTGGCAAGGTTTGTGTCCACAGTATATCCTCGTGGGAAGATGCACAGCTTAAGGAGCACGCACAAACAAATTATTCCTATGACCCACCAATCAAACGAATTTCGAAGAACATAAGGCGTCCAGTACATGATTTGCCACGTGGTACATTTCATTCTTGCTACGAGACCGTATCGCGAGACGGGACAGCATTTGCGGAACATTCGACGCATGTTTGTACATTGGCGAGTGGAGACACATTTGGGGAACTTTCAATCATAGGCCCAAGTTATATTTCTCAAGGCGTGATACTATTTAATCCGATAGGGAACGATGGACCATGCGCAGTTCTGGCATTGCCACGCGAAGATTACCAAGCGATTCTGCTTCGCTACCACGAGGCGACAGAATTTACGCTTGAGGGAACACAAAGAATCTTAACCAAAGTTCTTCCACAGGACCGCATGGGCGAGCATTTGGCATATCTTAGAGCATACTTGACACGTCAAGCACCGGCCAAAGTATTTTTTAAACAGCTGCCTAGTTGGATTTTGAATGCCGTATGTTCTCATGCAAGCCTCGAGCAGTTTGAAGTTGTAGGTGATGAAATTGGGTCGTTCATTCAGAAAGAAGACAATGAAGTAGAGTGCATGCGAGTTATACTTGGTGGATATGTTGGCGTATTCAAGAGTAACGTGACCAAGTTTAATGGCCATAAAAATTCTGGTACTTCGACGAAAAATGCAGCTGCCACTCCAGATCGAGCTGTTCTGAGGCGTTACGAATCTCGGTTAGTACGGCAAGGAACCATGGTAGCAAATCAAAGATCCTTACTGAAATCAAATACATTCGAACAACTCAGCGATATTAGTCAAAGCTTGAATGAAAATGTTTCATGCGAAGGCGAGAAAGAAACCTTACATCCTGTAAGTATCCTTCCCACGGGTACGGCGTTCGGCCATCTCCAGATTTTTACGAGCTCAAAGAGCCCATACACGTTTGTTCCGTATTCAGGAAACCCATGTACAGATGGGTTTGGGACGAAAACAACAGCCAGAAATGCTGTTGTCCTCGATGTCGTACAATGCCGCCAAGTAGTGGACATTTTGGTTATCCCAGCTCGAATTGTTAAAGTATACTTTGCCAATATCGACGAATATTTAGTCTACAATCCAGTGCGCATGTTGAAGCGAGTCATTCAAGCAAAGCAAAAATGCTTGAAAGGTGGTCTATCTGTTTCCCAGGGTGTTAAAGATCTAGGATTCGATCGATTATTGCGGCATCATGCCATATTCAAAGCAATCCCTCAACCAAAGCTCGGTCGTATATTGAACAGCATGGATATAGTCTCGATTCCTGCGCAACATTTGGTGTATGAATGTGGAGATGTCATGAAGTACCAGCGTTTTTTTGTTCTAGCAGGCACGATTCGAACGTTTAGTTATTCCAATCCAGGATCAGGAGATCGAAGCCATCCAGTTGAAGACGCTTCTCGAGCAAATAGATCTCCAAAAAGAGCATCTAAGTTTTCACAATTTCAGAGTGACAAGCGAAGCTCAATAATTCCATCAGAAGGCTACGATCGCCTCGCTGGAGACGCAGTTTTTTTAACTTCATACGATCAGACGCAGGCATTCATCCCAGGGGACTCATTTGGTCAGCATACAAACTCTGGTGGTGGAAGCCACGGATCTTCTTCAAAATTGACCAAGCGATCTAGCAATCTACAAGTACCACAGTGCTCTGAGACAGCAGTCGCAATGACCGATTGTCAGCTTGCAATTATCAATGTTGATAGCTCGACAAAAGGTATATATATTGATGACGCAGAAAAGCGAGAAGTTATTGGCTTGCTCTGTACTCGTGACGATGACGATAATGAAAACCAATTTGGCATTGGGGAGCAACAGAGTCTAGGCTCTGTCAACTCCCTTGGCATTTGCTTAAAAATTCTAGATAAAATGCGCATAGGCGTGCATTTGTCAACGTTACAGCGTTTACATGCTGCTAGAGCTTTAAAATACTGCCGTGTTAAGCGTGACACACTTGGTAGGAACATTGAAAGCGCAGCAAGTCCTACGATGTGGTGAGCTAAACGTTGTTGTGCTTAAATAGTTTACAAACAGGGAGAAGATGCCAGCGCGATCTACATGATTCTTACAGGAAAAGTGAAGTTGTACGTGCTCATCGCTTGCCTCTTCTTTTCGGGGACATTAGCTGACTCAATTATCTGTGTTGTTTTTATAGATTTTCTCGAAACGCTGAAAACCACGACAAAGAGCAGAAAGCAGCTGTAAATTCTACTACTGGGTTTGGCGAGCACCTAGTTGATCTGTACGAAGCTGACGTTTTCGGGGAAGAAGCGTTTCACGATGTTTGCACTGGAAGCGCTCGTTTGACTACATCTATCACCGGAAGTGACGAGCCCGAAGCCAAACTTGTTTATTTGACGCGAATTGCTTATGATGCAATCGTTTCTCTGTCAAATGCTGACCTGAAAACGTTAAAAGTAAGCGGGACTGCCATGCAGCACGGGACAGATCCTCGCACTGTGTATCAACTGATGGCAATAAGTCAGAAAACCACGTACGTTTCGCTTTAATTGACGTTTACAAAGTGTGTACTTACGTGTTGTAATCGTTTTGTTAACAAACTCGCAGCGTGAACAAATTGAGATGGAAAATGGCTATCGGTCTTGTGATTCAACGTCGAACGCAGCGCTCACATTGGTTCTCTGTTATCGCCCGTGCTCGCCAGCATCGCGTGGAGCTTGTTTTTGATCTTGTCAAAGGGTTGACTGTGTTTGAAGATGTTCCGAAATCTCAGGTCATAAATCTATGTGCGTGCGCAAGCGTCCAGACGTTCACCCAGGAATCAATCATATTCAGCAAAGGAGATGATACGTCAAACCTAGTTTTCATGGTTCTTAACGGCTCAGTAGCACTCCAGCAAGTGGTGCCTGCTTCGATACTTAACGGGAACATAGCAATTGGTACTTCAACGCATTCCAGTTTTATCGCTCCAAATATCGACCCGAAAGTAACGATCCAGATCATGGGCATCGGCGACATATTTGGCGATTTTGAAGTGTACCATCAAGCCACCAAACGCTACATCAGCGCGATATCCGTATCTCCTTGGACAAGGCTGGTGGTCATTCCTCAAGATGATTTTCGCTTATTTTGGCCCCAACAAACGCGATTAAACGATAAACTACCCTTACTCAAGGCCTCCCTTCGAAGTGTGTACGATTTTGATTCAGAGCAGCTTTGCTCAATGTATTATGCGGCAATATTTCAAGCATGTTCCCGAAATGAAGGTGATACATGTGAATACGGATTTGATTTGCTGTGAAAGGTGCTACCTAACATACTGTACATGCACAATCAGTTCTGTCAGGGTCATCCACCCAAGCTGGGAATCTTCATTTGATTCACCAAGGATCGTGTGTTATCCACAGCTGGACAAAGTTGCAGAAAGTGCCACGAAGACCGATTGCATACAAAGACGTGGTGTTGAGCTCACCGACGAAAGTCTTACTTGACACACGAATCGCAACCCTGGGAAGAGGATCTATTTTGTATACCCCAAAGCAAGAGGATGAAAATGCGTCAGACTCACAGAAAGGGTCATCGAAACCCAACAGACCGTCCTATGACATCGATCCGATAGCCTTTGGAAACGAATATGCCGTCGCTGATTCTCCTGTAGTTGAAGCATTTACTATCCAGCTCTTTCCAGGAAAACCACATGCCGGTCTACCTGCTCTTTACCGTTGTCACGAGTATTATGCTGTAGTATTGGTGGGCAAGAATGGGCTTTCAGCACTTCGAGATTTCTTAGTACTGCAAAGAGAATCGAGAGCTGAGAATGCAGTCTTTACCGGACGATTGGCAACTGCTTCATTACCGAAAGAACCAGCTGGGGAGTTGTCGCCTCGAATAATTAAACCTCGTTTGCACTTGGAAACCGCAGTCATCACGGTAAACGGTCCCTCCACTGGCTCAACCAAGTTGACGAAGTTCCTCCAAGCACGCCGGCTACCGCATCAACAAGGTCAGGTCTTACAGAATCCAAGTCCTCTTGCTGGTCTTTACGGACTTTCGCCAAGATCTCGCACTGACCAGTCAATCATGTCACCACCAAAGTCTCGACTAATGTTTGGCTCTTTCCAAATGGTCTCTGAAAAGAACGGAGACACCTTACCTCTGATTGCAGCAAAGCCCTGTTCTGATATCCGACTTCAGCAGCAAACAATCCCATCACGCCCTCTCACAACTGCGAGTACTACGGCCGGTGTGATCGATCAACAACTACGCGAGGAGCAGCGAGTGTTCACACTCCTCTCAAATCAGTCAGCATTCTCAAGAGAAAAGAACGTCAACAAAGAAAAACAAGTGCGGCGGCGCAATGGGCATCTTCCGCTCAAGGTCGTAGAGAATGCAGGCAAGTTTGTGGACGAGCATGCGTTCACTACAGTGATCAACCTCAAGGACGTGCACGCCAGAAAGAAAAGTGGATTATGCCGCCGATTGCTGCACATTAAGGGCCAGTCAACTATTTAGTGCGAACGTAATTGTTGAACGTGGTACGTGGTGTGGCATTTATGAGCCAGCATTAAATCCCGTTGCTCCTCCTCGTGCCTTGCCCAAGCTCTTTTTCTTTAGTGCTGTCGCTGGAGCACTGATCGGCCGGTGCTCTTGGGATAACACGGCACGAGTCGCAGTCACATTAATCAAGCTATACGAGCGACCCGACAAACTGAATCAGGACATTGCTTCCATTCTTACTACAATGTGTACTCTTTACCTGATTGGTGCGATAGAAGGCGGCTTCTCATCCTTTCGCGTCGGTGTTTTGATCAGCGGTATTCGCGAGCCTGGGACTGGAGAGGGTTCGTTTCCAGCCCATTCGGAAATATTAGAGTCGTCGACGATGTGCTCGTAATCCTCCTGAATGGCCTCTGTAGAGCAGCACAAGCCTTATTGGTGAGCCAGTTTCAGTAAGGCAGTCACATTGCTCGTGCTTACCAAATCTCCCAGTGGGCTGTGCGCTGAGTGGTGCACTGGAACGGTAGATCCGCGCTGACGAAGGCCCAGGATTGACCTTCCGTAGCGCAGAATTGTCCAGCTGCTCATCACTCTGTTGCTGCACGTCCATGTCCTGCTGCCTCGTAACCTCTCTATGACACGAGAGGCACCGCACAAGACAGTCTTCCGAATCGTTGTTCAGGCCCATCAATCGCTCTTCAAGTCTGCAATACAATGAGCATTTGTCATTTCAGAATCAAAACAATAGACCAAGCTCCAGCCAGCCAAACTCACTCTTTGAGCAACTTGAGATCCGCTTTCTTTCGCAGCATACGGCGCAATGTGTCAAGCGCTGCGGAATAATCAGGCAATTGGCGCATCTTGGTGTCGAATTCGTTTCCGAGTCGTAATAACCGTTGCTGCGTCGTCTCATCCAGGAACCCAATCTGCTCTTGTTGCTCGTCGATCCGCTGCATCACTTTCTGGTACTTTTGCTCCATGTGCTCGTCGGCGAGCGTCAAGTGTTGCGCTACGTACGATCGCAGTGTCTCGATCTCAGCTGCCAATTCAGCCACTTTTTCCATCGCAGGTGCTGACAGTTGCGAAAGCCGCAGGTCGAGGATTTTGAGACTGCGGTCAATGTCGTGAACGTGACGTCGCAGCCCTTCGTGCGTGGCAGAGTCTAGTTTGACCTTCATCTCGGTGTTGACTTGCTTGAGCGAAGCGTACAGCTCCTGTTTTAAGGACAGCATGATCAAGCTCCAAAGACATTCAACGTTGGACTCAATCCACGTACCCTCGATTTCTCCTCAAGTAGCTCAATGCGAGCGGACACCGTGAATACGTTCTTCTTGCGCTTGAGGAGAATATTGGCCACGTCTTTCTTCTTCTTCTCCTTCATGTGGCCCTTGAGTTTGAACCACTTCTGCTGTGCACGCTCTTTCAGCTCCTGCTCCTCTTCAGCACTCAGCACGTTGGCCTTTTTTAGTTTCTTTAGTGCTGTGATCGTTCGCGTCATTGAAGCCGCCTTGTTCGTCACATTTCCACCTTCGACACGTGACGCCTGGCTGTCGTCGCTGGACGAATTCCCGTCGTCATCCTCACTGGAATTGCTGCTGGATTCGCTACTGGATGATGCAGCACCGCCTCGGCTTTGCGAGCGAGACGTCTCGGGGTCGCTCTGAACAGCCTGTGGTCGACTGAGAGATATCCGCGGCAGCTCCTGACGCGTCGATCCATCTTTCTGAAGCACCGCTCGGTCGCTTCGGCCACGTACAGCTTTGGTTGCGAGCAGGATCTTTCGAACGGAAGGGGCTCTCGACTGAATAGATCGCTTAGCTGGAGCTGGAGGCTCCATCCGTGTCGCCTCAATAACAGGAGAAGCAGAGGCTGAGCTGGTTTCACTGGTGGCTTCTCCTGTTGAGAGCTGCACTTGTTGGGACGAAACGGACGCTGCATTTTCTGGTATCGCAGCTGCTGAGTTGGAGATTGGCTCGTTTTGCACCGCTGGAGTTTCCGTGTCGTGCGAAAGTGGAACTTGATCAACTAAATCGATAGCTTGCAATGGTCCATCATGACTAACAGACATTGGAATCGCTGGCTCGATCGTAGTGGGGACAGAAGAATCTACCACTTCAACAGACTCTGCCGACTCGGTAGTCCCAAGCTCAATGACTTCTAGAGGCTCTGCTTCCGGTGCTACAGGCGCAGATATTACGATTTCTGCGGCACTCAGCACTGGATCTGTCTCCGTTTTTAGTACGACCGAAGGAAGAGTATTGGCTTCATTGTCAGGCAGAGGAGCTTGAGATTGCGGCTCCTGGGACTCCACTACAGGCGTCTCAGCCATGTGATTGTGCTCAGCTTGCTCAGTCACCACAGCTGAACGCTCGGTTACGACTGGAGGCGATTCGTACTCACTATGATCTGAATTCGAATCCACTGTCGCCGTGTTCTGGGTCTCAGAACGTGCAGCTTGGGCGATTTTAAGTCCATCGTCATTGGATTTGACCGGTTTAACTGGGTAAAGCGCTTGTATTTCTTCCACTATTGGCTTCACAAGAGGCTCAATCTTGGTTTCGGGTACCTGAACAATCGGCACGGGGTCGTTTACGGCGATCGCTTTGTGTGGTTCCTCTGCTGTGGACTCATCGATATGCTTGTCCTTGTCGTCTTTGTGGCGCTTCTTATGAACCTTCTTGGCCGCATGTGCGATCGACTGTTTCTTGCGATGGCTACCTCCCGATGACGGCGTCACACTCGCGTCTCGCTCTTCCGCTGGCACTGCGAGCGTGTCGATGATGGTTGCGACCATGCCTGTCATGCGCACGTTCTTCCTGTTGGGGCCTAGTTTCTTGGTCACTGTTGCTGGCTTAAGCATTTCGTCCGGATCCTCTCGTGGGACAGCCCATCGCGCCACGCTCATGGCGTCATCGTCCACGTTGGCGGCTGTGCCTTCGATATTGTGCGCGATGTTGCGCAGCTTGAGATCCAACTCGGTCATGCCGAAGCTAATTTCGGTCATCCAGTTCTCCATCTTGTCCACCTTGCCGCAGACCAGCCGCATAATGGACTCCATGGCCATGGCCTGCTTGCCCAGGTCCGTGAACAGGTTCTGGAACAGATCCCTCGACGCTGTGGCCGTAGATGGCGCTGTGGCTGTCGCCATGGTAACCACGACTCCCAATTATAAGACGACACTGGGCTCGATTCGCAAGTGCCAACCAAGCGTCGCGACCGAATTAACGGCCATGAAAAGACGTGAAGATGGTGGCCGAGCCTCCGGCTTGGGCCTGTTGCCAGTGGTGCTAGTCCTGCTGCTTAGCAGTGTCGAAGCCGTTGCGCCGGGTCGCTTCCAGTTCCGACGTTCCATCTACACTACGACGGAAGACTTTGGTGTCGCTTACGTGACTGGTAAGCTTAGAGTTGTGCACGACATTGCGCTGATTCCAACTTTTATAACCGCTTGTGTGCGATGACAGTGCAGCGCCATCTCGGCTCTGACGGACGAGCTGCTGTCTACGTGTCCAGCTTGGCCAATTCGGGCAATGCAGTCGTGGGCCAGGACTTTAAGCCCATTTACAACCGGAGTCTGGTTTGGCAGGACGGAGACGACTCGGAGATGGAGCTGTACATCAAGATCCTCAATGACGGAACACCGCAAGAGGTCAACAAGAGCTTCGTGCTCGCCCTTCACGACGCCAACGGCGCCACAATCAACTCGGACCGCAATACCACGACCATCGTGCTCACGCCGCCTACCAACAGTAAGAATGGTGGCTCAGCAAGACTGATAGGAATCTCTAACGACGTTTGCTTTGCAGTTTTCCCTGGCACCTTCCGCTTTCTCAACGCAACCCTGCAGGTCAACGAAAGCAACAGCGCAGCGTTCGTGGTCCCAGTGGTCTGGGAAGGCGGGACTTCCGCATCGGCACAGGTCAAGTTTCAATTGATCGATGGAACAGCAACCATGGCCAGCGACTTCAGTCTACAGAGCCCCACGTCCTCAGTGCTCACATGGACGCGTGGCGAATCCACCACGCAGACGATCTCACTGATGATACTGGACGATGGTCTATACGAGCAAAGCGAGACTTTCAGCGTGCGGCTTTCGCTCGTGGATCCCGCAGAAGGTGCGGATCCTGCCTCTGTTGGTGCACTTGGGAACATATCCAAGGTCGATGTCACGATTCTTGGCCCCAATGATGGTAAGTGTTGGGCTTCTAATGTCTATCATCGCAATTGTCATGTCTATCTTTGACCCTTCGTAGTGCTCGCGGGCACGCTCCAACTCGATGCGGCTTGCTTCCCAGCGTGCCCAAGCACCAAGTACCAGGTCCAGGACGGAGGAATTGCGCAGGTGATCGTGCAGCGTCGAAATGGGAGCGACGGTGCGGCATCGGTGACGCTCCGTACAGTCGACGGCACAGCAATCGCTGGAGTCGACTACAAACTTATTTCAAGAATCATTACCTGGGCGAACGGCGATGCGTCGGAACGCACTGTGATCGTGGAGACCATCGCAGGGTTTGTTCGATCCCAGAACGTGCGGTTCGCGCTGGAATTGACGGATGCGCAAGGCGGTGTAGTCGCTGATTCGATTGCGAGCACGTCCTACGTGGACATTCTCGGCCCACGCAACGTTCTGATCGGCGACGTGAACTTTGCAGCGCATCATTTGCTGGACGACGTGCTTGCGTACCCAGACCTGAGCTTTCTGCCGATTGTGACGCGCATGGACTCGGGGCTGCGACTCTGTCCGCGTATTGTGGTGCGTAGACCCGGAATGCTCTCAATGCTGGTGCAACGCAATTTTGCCAATCTCTGGCAGGCCGCTAGCGTCACAATCGATACGATCGAAGACACAGCCGCTGCAGGTGTCGACTTTGAGGCTGTAGCTGCCAAAGTAGTATCCTGGATCAATGGAGATTTGGAGAACAAGAGGCTGGAGATTAAGATCCTTGATCCTGGGCAGTATTACGTCGGTCGGCGATCGTTTTGGCTTGAGATGAGCTCCGTGACCAACGTGGCGTTGGGTAATTGCCACTTGCTTCAGGTGCGTACTCTCCGGCTGTTGTTAATGGCGCACAACGGTAGAATAACAAAGCAGCTCTTGCATCTTACTGCAGGTTGTATTAGATTCTGTCAGTCAAGGTACGATCCATGCTGTCTTCGTTCTTTAGTGGATACGTACTGATTCTCAAGCTTGTGCTTAGCTCCGCATGTGGTTTCGTTTGATTTAAACATGAATGCTGCGACACTGAGCTTAGTGCTGAGCGACTCAGTGCTGGCCCAATCACTGGATACAACGAGACTGCAGTTGCAATCAGCAGCCAAGGATGCGCAAGAAACGTACCAGTTCAGCGGTCTTACGACCACACAAAGCGCAGATGGCACTCAGATCGTGCTGAATATCGCGATTTCAGATCTCAATGCCATCAAAAATGCCAGGCAGATCGCAAAGACCGCTGGATCAACCTTTCTGAGCGTGAAAGCGGGGCTGTTCGACTACGTGCTGAACAACTGCACAGGTCCTGGACTCGAGACCTGTCCACATGCCCGCTTCAGCAGTATTTCTTCCAGCGCTGGTCTCGCAGTCAGTGCATTCGCTACGGACGTGATTGGTCCTGTATTGCTCAGTTTCACGCTCGATCTGCCTCGAAAGTTCCTAAAACTGCGCTTTTCTGAGCCGGTGAACCACTCTAGCGTTCGAATCGACCTGCTTTCGCTCTCTGACACGGCTACGGGCATAGAGTTGTTCGCGTTGACACCAACGAGCTCAGTACTCTTCCTGCCGAATCCCGATCCCATGCGTGGCGCCCTGCTTTGGGATAACAACAAGCTGCCTTCAGATGCCACATACGTCACTTTGCTGCTTGGAGACACCGACATTGCAGGCATCCAAGCCGTGGGCAATGGTCAGGTCGGAGTTAGTGTGACCTCGACGTTCCTGACCATGGCTCGTGGATTCGTTGTGGACTTTGCTATGCCTGCGAATCCAGCCCAAGCACTTTTCCTCAGTGCCACACAGACATCGCTGCTCCAAGCCACAGCGTCCGACTGTTCTGTCTGCACTGGCAGTACATTTGTGTCCAGCTCGTGTTCTGATACAAAGGACCGAGTATGTACGGCCTGCACAGTCTGTCCGACCAATTCGTTCGCTCTCGTGGCATGTACGCCATTTCAAGACACGGTCTGCTACCGTGAGTGGATATTTCGCCTCTCTACTTGGCTGTCAGGACGGAAATTAACTCTTGCTAACCTTTGTGTAGCTTGCAATGAATGCCGTGGCGGTCAATACATTGCCATTGAATGCAGTTCTACGGTGAATCGCGTCTGTGCGGCCTGCACGCGATGCACGCAAGACGAGTACGAAGCTTCGCCTTGTTACAATGGTGTGAATCGGATTTGCCGCACTTGCGACTCATGCACGCTGACCACGGACCAGCAGCGGCTCTGCCGGGGCAGCCAGCTCTGGAAACGCAAGCAGATGCGAATGCCTTACGGCTGCCCCTTGCCCACTCAGCAGTTCCAATCACTCGAGGCCCGGCTGCAGCGAGCCAAATCGAATCGCTGTGGCGCTGGCCGCTGCTCCTGTAGTGGCAACCTTCCTGGCAACGCGAATCCCAATGGCGACAGCTATCCGAACGATCCGCGTTGCACCGGCCCAGACGTCTACAACATTTTCCTCTAGCGAGATCAAAGCAAGCCAAAAATCCATGTGCTCTACTATTTCGCTCTTAATACTCTACAGCGAAGGCAGACGGATCTCGTAGTATTCGTACGACAGCTCCTGCGCGTCGCTGACTGTATCTAGAAGCTGCTTGCCGTCTGGTAGCTCGTGCACAGGTGTGATCGTGTACACAAAGTCCGATTCTGCCAGCAGCTTGTGCAGATGAAGGACGCCGAAGCGGCTGTGGCTATCGGCATTCATCAGGTACGCAACGCCAGTGGCGCTAAGTCGGTGACGCACCACGCGCAGAAACCCTTCGGCCGTGCTGGGTTCGCAGATGATGTCACTCGCGATCACGGTGTCCATCTTGCGCTCAGGATGGATCGAGTCCATGCTGTCCCAGTCCAGGTGCTCCACTGTGACGAGAGGTTTGTCGACGTCAAACTCGTGAATGAACGACTTGTTGAGTTGGACGTTGTACTCGAGCGCGCGGCAGGTATCGTCCTGGTAATCTGTCAGCACAGTCTGGTGCGCGTATCGAGCTGCGATGATTCCTCCAAGTCCCAAGCCGCTTCCCACTTCCAGAATGCTCTTCTCGAAGAACAGCTCACGATGCAGATGAACCCAGCGCGCGAGAACGATGGCAGCACCCCAGAGAAGGTACCCAGTCTTGGGCTGGCCGGTCATACGCGTAGGCACCTGGCGAATAAGCACAGACATAGGCTCGCATTTGCTGTCGGTAGCGGTCTGGTCGCGTTCATCAAGTGGGAGTGGAATCGAGAGCGGCTGCGGGCGCTCCACATTGCCAAGCTGTCGGGCTCTAAGCAGTTTCAGAGCGAGCGACACGTGAGATGGAAGAAAGGATCATCAAATAGAGTTGGAGGCGTGGTACCTGTGCGGGAATGAGATGCCGGTGCTGTTGCTGGTGCACACACCGACCACCTCAGCTGCTGCCTGCGTGACCCAGTACAAACGTATGAACAAGGAGAATCGAGAGAGATGACGCAAAGAGCTTACGTCTTGAATGCGCTCGTCCTCATGCTCCATTAGACGCATTAGCAGCGGATGCGCGCCGATGCGGGCTTTCGTAAAAGCTGTGGTGTTAAAACTTACACAATCGACACGTCGGTATCAGCCCGCACGTACCAAAGAACGTAGCGTTGTCTTCGTCATCGACCACTTCGGCCACCAGTGTCAAGCACTAAAGTCATGAACAGACAGACTCCTTTTCAGCATCTAAAGCAAGAAGGTCTCCGGGAAGAAGGGTCGTCACACCGACCTCGTGCATCGTCACAATCTGCTGCTCACTCGGCTCCCGATCTCGAAGAAACGTCTGCATGCTCGCAGTCGCAAATTCTAGCAGGCCAGCTGCACAGACGAAAGATCGCATGAGAATGAGCACGACAAGGCTCTCGTCTGAGCCCTGTCCAGCCAGCAGACAACGCACCAAGACCCAACACGCAGCGGCCAAAGGTGGAGCTGGCTGTCTTCTGCAGCTGTACCGGACGCGCGCTTCCGGTCTCCAGCGCACCCACAATCGCTCGCGCAGCAGCCACGGCCGCCGGCAGCGGCTCGACCGTCTCCATCACCTTCGCGTTCCTTCGTTCTCAAGCGACGGTCGCTCGGCCGTTATGCCAATCACTGGCCCCTAGAGAGACCTACACCTGCCAATCTGAATATCTGAAGCAGACACCGCACGATGATTGGCTGAAAACCGTGACGGTTGACTTAACAGTATTAAATATGACAGGGATCTGTAACGGTTAACAAAAAACATGGCTTCATCGCTGGACCACGACCGGCAGTCCGTAGCACACAGCAGCAAAGCCATTGAGGTACTTGAGCTTGCACACTTGTCTCGCGTGGCCTAAAGCCTCAGCTAATGAGAATGTGGAGTCATCTCCATGCTCCGAATGGCTAAGACCAAGCCAGTTCTGCAGCAAGTGCACGCTGAGATGGTCGATATCCTTGTCGGTCACGTCCCAGAGCATGGCCAGCACGGCGGGGCTACCAGCTCTGAGGTAGGACAACACAGCACCATGTGGCCCAAAGATGCCGCGTTTTTCCAAACGTCCACTGCTGCAGCCAAAGAGAAGTGCTGCACTGCATCCTTGGCCCAGCGCTGCGATCTGATCGCGATGAAAGAATTTTTCTCCAGAGCCATGACCGCAATAAATGAACAGATCGGCTTCTAATAAATATGATCTACGAATACACAGACAATATCAGTAGGAAACTTCATGCCACCAGTGCAAACCAGGACACACCTCATTTCGTAGGGCTCAGGGATTCGGCCGACGATTCCCTGCCATCCGAATCGGGATTCGCCATCTTCCAAAACGGGGCTAAGCTGGGTTTGTGTCGATCGAAGATCTCCTTCTGGGTTGAGCAGAAAACGCACACGATCATTGCGAACCACTGCAGCTGAACTATCGGCTGTGACCAGTTGACTCGTATTCTTGAGCAAAAGTTCGAGTGATGGCATTCGAGTAACCCCACCGCAGATGCCCACGACGGTCATGGCTTCCCACGGAAACTCTTGAAGCTGGTGATCCAGAATCAAAATCAACGAGGCGCTGCCCTTCGGCAACACATGTGTAACTGAGTGCTTACTCGAGATGCCCGCGCTCGTGAATGATGCCATGATTCGCTCAATAAGCTCCTTCTTCGTTCCGCTTGGACTCAGTCCTCGACCATTCGCTATATTTTTCAACTCGCTTACTTTCTTCTTGTTTAAATCACTTTTCGTAAAGCGCTGCAACAGGACACGTGATCCATCTTGAATCTCTGGATCCATAGCTTGTGACCGCATGGAATGCACGCGGTACATGATATCGCGCAATTTTGATTCAGTGATCGAAATACCGAGCTTTGAGGCGATATGATGGAGCCCTTGAACGATTTCTTGATCCAGCAAAGCCTCACGACCATTAACGATGGAGAACAATAGTCGTTGGTACCGCTCTCTGCAGTGAACTTTAGCTGGCTCGCCATCATCGAGCAAAATAGACCAGATTTGAGTCGCAGCTTCATTGTCTTGGGCATTCATTGATTCAGGCACAAACAAGCATTTCCAAAATCCAAGTATGTCCTGCAGCGCCATGGAAAATTAGCTCAGTTGACTAGATACCAATAGTTCTCCCAAGTGAAATGTCGCTTACCTGCATGGTCTGCACAGCTTCTCCTAACCGTTCATCTAACCTCTTTCGATCGTCCCACCATTGCTTTTTTTGCTCCAAGGTCCATTGTTTGGACTCATTTACGGTATGACCTGAAAGTGTTTCTCTGAGAAAATTGCTATTAACAAACCAATCTCAATCCGTGCTTTGAATCAATTGCTTACCTGGACGCTTTGATGATAGAATCGATTTCGATCACGCATTTTTCCCACACGCTTCTCTGCAGGCGAAATGAGTAAGGAGGCAGTCCATTATTCTGCCAGTTCAAGGAATACCGCATTAAGTAAGTCACCGCAATCACGAAAAGTGAATCAACGCACCTGAAGACGAGTGCAGATTAACTCAGATGAGCATCCAATTGCAATCGAAACAATGGACCAGCTTGATGGCACTGAGCGAAGCTGACTCTGCATATGCTCGAGCTTCTCGTGAAGCGTCTCATTTGATGGCTCGAAAGTGGATTCTGGTAGAAATTGTTCGCTGTCGTCTCTTTCGGAAAGCCAATTTTCTTCCTCGTGTGCTTCAACTGAGCTAGAATCTGAAAGAAGCATGGCACTGGCCCAAGACAGATACTCAAAGCGTTCCCATCCGTCCATCGCTTCATCATCTACCTCAATAGACTCTCTTTCCAAGGCATATGCCGTTCCCAGTGCACGCCGCAATTCCTGGCTCAGGTGGGAAACACCGAGATGATCTCCCAACTTCATTGCCTCCTCTAAAAGTGCCACTGTTTTCTTCAAGCTTGTAAATGCCCTTGGTGATGACGATTGAAGCAAAGCCAAATTGGTAGTGGCTAATGTGCAAATGCAAGCGACGCGTTCCAGACGATTGGAGCAACACTGCATCGCCCACTTTAATTTTTTCATGTGCTCCAGAAGATCATCGACAGAATCTGGGTCATCAGCCTGAAGCTCTTGAGTCTTCAGTCTCGTGATCTTCCGATAGCAGCGAGCGCACATGTGCCTCGATCGCGCTGATGTAGATGCAGAGCTAGCGCTTGCTTCAAGATAATTGAGAGCCTCGGCATACAACGATAACGCAGAGGCTACGTCTTTTCCTAAAGTTGCCATGTCTGCCTCTTGAATAATGTCATTGCATTGCTGATCCATGAATGCCAAATCTAAGTTTGGACCTGTACGATTGTTCTTCATATCGATATTGTGCGATGATAAAATAAGTTTTCGAGTCAAAGATGCCTGTTGTAAGTCGTGAGAGTGGAGTTGTAGCTGTGCATATTCGAAAAATGGACTCCGATGGAAACAACGTAGATCCAATCCTCCCACAAGATACATAGCTTCTGAATAATAAATAAGAGACCTGCAAATAAACATTTGTTAGAAATCATGCCAAGCACCAGTGCTAATACCAAAACGAATATACCGGTGCGGTTGACCGGATAAACTGTACAATGACGCAATTCGGCAAAGCACAAATTTCGCGGCATGCAAAATATCCCATGACGAAAACTCTGGAGCTCGAAAGTACATGAGCGAAGATTTCCTCGCTTCAGACTCAACTTTCGGCATAATTCCAACGGGAAGATCGAAGTGGCCGAATTCATCCAACGACAAAGAGAACGCGAACTTGCTCGATAACTTCCAACAAATCGCAAACGCTGCTTTGGATTCTGCTATGGCGCGCTTCGGTTGACCATTACAAAAGAACGTTTCGGACAATACCAGATGCACCACCAGCTCGCGCATACCAATGGCTTTGATAGCCGACATATTTCTCGTCGATTCAGAGCATTTGATGGTGCGAAGCATCTTGGACGCAGCGATCAGATGGCTGTATGATTGCGATAGATTATCAGTCGATCGTTGTAGCCTCGCCGCTATAGCGATTTCAATGTCAATCTGGTGGAAGTCAATCTCTACGACGCTATCAATTTGGGTTGTTTGCTTAATCGAATGCTTCGTGTCATCAAGTGCTAAATCACAAGAATCGAGTAGACGGAGTGGAGCTGGCGGGAAGGCTGAGGTCACGAGACGCTCTGACAAAAGGAACTTGTCCAATAGGGTCCTTGATCTCTTTTCCAAATACGGACACGAAATCAGTGTCAAAGAGTGGCAGACACCTTCCAAGCAAGCAACGATGTGGTGGCGATCAAAAAGACAGCCAAATGAATTGATGTCGGCTTGAAGATTTTCCCATCGTTCTAGGCATGTTTCTATATCTCTGGTTGCAGATTCCTCATTTATATTGGGATATAATGCTTTGTGTTCACTTGTGTCTCCCTTTGAGTAGCTGGATACGATAGTGATCTCCATCGTTAGAATGCCACGCCAGGCAAAAGCTCCACCTAGATGAACGTTATCTTGGTCGTCCAGATTGCCAATCACTCCAGAAATTTCAGAAAATAAATTTAGGAGAGCATCAATTGCTTTCAGATCATCTTGACGCTCATAGTAGTTACCATAACATAGATTTCGACTCGCGATCGCATCGCATAATCTCATAAGAGCAGCATACCCACTGGAGTTACTTCTCTTGGATCCAGTTGTGACCAAAACATCCGCAAGAACTGATTCAATCTTGGAGCACAAAGCGATAGCAACCAATTCACTCGATTTACTTCTTGATGTTGAGTTCCTTTCAGTTTGTTTCCTTGTGCGGATGCATGTGACCATTTTGGCAGATATCTCGTCAGCACATCGCCGAAATTCATGAATCAAAGCTCCAACAGTTTCCGATTGAAAAGACCGCGATTTGTATGCGTGCAGAATACAATCGATAAAGCTCTTGAAATCCGCAAGTAGACGTTCAGGCTGTCCAGTGTCTTGTAGCTCATCCAGCATCGCCGAAATGTATTTTTGAAGAGACTTGCGCAAATTGGAATCACCAGGAAATCCATACAAGATAGCGTGACCAGTAAATATTCTTGATTGGTGTGCATCACTCTGCTCCCGATAGCAGTACGCGAGAAGAGACGCAATAGAATCCGCTTTCAACTGGGTATGTGAATTTTGGATGTCGGGCTCAGTGAAGGAATTATTGCACATAACGTATTCCAAGTAGGTTTCGGCAACCTCGAACGCAGCTAGCAAGACCATGATTGTACGGCCAAAATCTTGCTTTTTGTAAAATCTAGCGGCGAACGTGTAGCATTCTCTGGCTACTATGCTTAAGTCAGCAAGAAGGCCTTTCACAATCGACGGCGGTCGAGCGACCACATCATCCAAAAGTCGCCGAATCGCCTTGACGTGCTGGTCAACGAGTTCTAATTGCTCGTTTTCAACTCTTTGCTGCTCGCTGTTGCATCGAGTTGCCATGGAGACAACCATACGATGCAATCTTGATTCACTCATAATCAGGTTTTCAATATCGACTTGGTGGTCAATCGCAGAACGCAGCACCAACAGATCATTGCAGACACAAGAAAAGCTTTAGGAATAGGAAAACAAGAAGATCAGTAGAGCTCTTGCGACCAGCATTTTTGAAAATCAAATGTGTAGCAAATCTTCTTACCTCGAAATGATCTGGCCTCTTAACGTATGTTTCAGGGTTTGCTGATGTGTAACGCTGTAGTTGTACAACTTTGCTGCAGTTTTCTTTACGCATCGAGTCAGGAACGAGACGAAGGCTTTAGTTCTTAAAGTCATTGCGTTTAGACTGACGTTATCAGTGCTTTGGATTTTCATCAAACACTTTCCAACCAATTTTAGTCGCTCCTCAGTCGTGCGATTTTGATCCGTAAAGTGCATCAATTCCCTGATCGAATCACTTGATGCCCGACGGAACAAACCACGAGTCTTTACGTCTACCGGAATGGTTTGAGCTGCCTTATGCAAGGTCACTGGCTCTGATGAGAGCATTTCAAGCAGAATTATCGATCGAATGCCCACGAAACATGAGTACAGAGCAGAACCAATGGCCGAGTGTTCTTTAATGTGCCAAATCGAAAAGTCTGCGACAAGGATTGCATCAATTGGTTTCTGAGCTCCTTCGCACACAGCGATAAAATACTCAAGCCATTGAAGATAATCCCATTCTAATTCCGCCGACTTGGATATCATACGTACCACTATTAGTCAGCACAAACAAGGCAATACAAGCTGAGGCACTCACCGTGTAAAGATGATTTGGCTTCGCACATTTTTGAGCTAACAGGTCGGCAGTACTCATAAAAAACTCGTGGATATCGGAGAAATCGGACTTGGTGCGCTTCGAATTCCGCTCGTATTGAACACCAGCGCGATATGTCTACATCAAACGGATGAGCCAGTTTAGCTTGTGGTTTGCAGTCTCAGTAGTTACTCAAGCAAACCTGCTGGATGAGATACAATGACGTGTACGTGGGACATTTGATCATGAAAGAGAGTGCTGCTGATCGAATCATCAATGGCAGCTTCGCTTTCACATGATTTGCTGGTTTTGTAGCATCCATTGCAGCTGCCGCCTTCCAGAGGATTCGAAAGGTGCGGTCATAAAACGAGACAGCAAGCTTCGGGTCAACTCCCGGCACTGTGCTCAAGTGATCGATCCACGGACGAAGAGTCCTTGCCGCAACTGTCACGATGGCCTGAATGCACACACAACATCAGATTCCGCTGTGTTCATCCATTGCAAAGAAAAGGAACCTCGCTCTGGTCGGTCACTTGCAGCATTGGGATACAGCTGCTTACAACTCCGATCAACAGTCGGGCAAACTGAGATACATGGAACTCTTGAGGCGCTGGAAACAAGGTCAGTGGCAGTAAATACGCAGTCTTTGCTTTGCATTCGGCTTCTTCCAGCTTCGTAAGAACGGATGACACTGGAATCTCAGAGCACCGCAGGCTCTCGCATAGTCTCGAGTGGTACTGCCACAAGCGGATATGAATGCACGCCAATACCTGCAATGCAGCACTTCGGCCCTGTAACCATGCAATTTATACACAGCAGTGATACCAACCGCATGGATCAGTACAGCCACTCGTGAATACCGTGAAGTGAACCACAGTTGACTACCTGCTTGAGCTGCGCATACGCCTTGAAGACCTGGTACAGCATGTTGTCGACCACTAGATCGCCCAAGCGAATTGTCGACTCTTGTGCGCAGACCACACATAGCGCCAGAGACGCAAGATCCATTGCAACAACGACATCTGTGTCTGCAAAGGATACAATGAGAACCTTTCCAGTGTGTTCCGAAATGCCAGCAGACCGACACACCTTCATCAGCAGATCCAGAGTCCGCAGCTGTGTACGCTTTGATCACGCCTTGTGCGACTTTTGCAGCTAATACAGTCATGCGCTTGCGATCGGGAGTCGAATGAGCTTTGGCCGGCGCACGATAACGAGTGCTGATTGCGGCACGGAGACACGTCAGCGCAATGATTGACTGATGATCTCTGCTGATCGGAGCAAGCGCATCGCCATCGACGAGCCGCAGGAACGCGTCCAGCGCCTGCCGCGCATGGCCGCGCGTCTGCAGCAGCGCCAGCAGCTCATCAGTCATGGTCGTCAAATAACGATTCTGGCGCGCAATCTGGATGACTAGACCGCGACTAAAATCGAGCAAAGCGACTTGTAACATTCGCACAGATCGAACCGGTGCCAAGTCGACTTGGTTACATACATTTCAAAATAGTGACATTGGGCCATGTCAAACAGGAAGCCGCGCGTGCTGCTGGGCGCGAGCGGGTCCGTGGCGACAGTCAAGGTCCCAGAGCTTGCTGTCCGTCTCGCAGCCGTGGCTGAGGTTTTGTTGTGCCATTTTCACGGCCTTTCTTGACGAGAGCGTGACTGCTGATTTCGGTCGTTGCTCAGGTGCGCGTGGTCGTCACCAAATCGGCTTCGTTCTTCTTCGAGCGAGCCAAGGACTATAATCCTGCAGCATGGGCGCAATTCCAGGCATTTTGTAATACGAGTGACAGCCGATGTGGCAGTGAGAAAGTGGACCCAAGAATCCAATTGCTGCGCGATGAGGACGAATGGATAGCGTGGAACGTCGTGGGGGATCCAGTGCTGCACATTGAGGTAAATAGCTCTGAGTTGATTCCATGCAAGCTTGTTGGGTGACGAAGGCGCTGGCTCGACATACAGCTAAAGGACTGGGCGGACGTCATGCTCCTGGCACCGTTATCCGCCAATACGATGGCCAAGATCGCCAATGGGCTTGCTGACAACCTTCTGGTATGTCCGGACTGGACATTCGACATCACAAATCCAGCTAAAGTCTTTGCTGCTTTGCATCCATAGACCTGCGTCGCGAGAGCCTGGATCTCGACCAAGCCGTTTCTGTTTGCTCCAGCCATGAACACTGATATGTGGGACCATCCAGTCACGGCCAAGCAACTCCAGGTCCTCCTCCATGAGTTTAATTACGTCATGATCCCGCCAGTAGAGAAGAAGCTGGCTTGCGGAATCATCGGTACGATCAGAACTCTCTCTACTTAGGTATGCGCATCGTCTAATCTGTATTATGTCTTTCCTCGAAGGCACTGGAGGGCTGGCGACCGTTGACGATCTCGTGGAACGCACACTCGAGCACCTACAGGTGGATTGCTTGCTACCTGTCTCAGCAACTCAAGCCGATGGCCATACGCAGCCATCCTGTAACTAACTAGAATGGCGTTTTGCTCTCGACGAGACTCACACGCATGTCAAACACCTTAACAAGCGACTCGACCGTTGCCTTCTCCACATCTGCCAGCGTCACATGAGGCTGCTTAAGCTCGACGCTCGTGACCGCCCGATCGTCAATGCCGCACGGGATGATGCGGTTAAAGGCCGATAGATCAGTCGTGACGTTGATGGCGAAGCCGTGCATGGTGAACCATCGGCTGGCATGCGTACCGACTGCCGCGATCTTTCTCATTTCGTCGCTGTCATTGTTCTCGCGCACCCAGACGCCCGTCAGTCCGTCCACACGTTCGCCCTGGATGCCGATCTTGGCCAGTGTCTGGATCGCGACCTCTTCCACCTGGCGCAGGTACCAGTGCAGGTCTTTCTTGTAGTGCGCCAGGTCCAAAATCGGGTACACGACCAGTTGCCCAGGGCCATGGTAAGTCACTTCGCCACCACGATCCACTCGGATGAGCTTGCAATCGTCCTTTTCCGGATCGAACTTGACGTTGTCCATAGTCGCGCCGCGGCCGAGCGTGTACACGCTCGGGTGCTGCAGCATCAGCACTGCATCGTGCGCAATTGGCTGCTCCTGTCGCGCAGCCGCGATGCGCTCTTGGATGAGTTTCTTCTGCCAATCCCACGCGGTCTCATACTCCACGAGGCCCAGGCGGTAGGCCACACACTCACGCTGGGCTGAACCAGAGGCACCGCTGCTCAGCAATCGCTGCTGCAACGGCGCCAGAGCTCTGGCACTCTTGCATCGCCGTGCGCCATTCGCCAGCATTCTTTCTTGCTCTTTGTATGCGTAACGGGAGGTCACTGGAGCGGGGGAGCTGCTGCTAATTTGCTAATTGCGTTGTGTACCCAAAACGACATTGACCAAGAGCTCCCTCCATGGACGCCGCGCTTGTGGCTCTACGCAAGCAGGAAGCGCAAGTGGCGAGTGCGTTCGACGATGCGCTGCCGCCCAAGGCACTGGTGGACGTACAGCTGCATGACTACCAGGTCACGGGTATGCGCTGGTTGCTGCGCAAGCACGCCCAAAAGCTGAATCCGATCCTGGGCGATGAAATGGGTCTAGGCAAGACGCTGCAGACCATCTCATTCATTGCATCGCTGATTCAAAACCAGCAGCAGCAACTTGTAGCAGTAGCAGGCTCCAAAGCAGATAATGTGGGACTGTATTTAATTGTCGCGCCGTTGAGTGTGCTGCCGAATTGGATGGACCAGTTCAAGCGGTTCGCACCAAGCATTGCGACCGTCATGCACGCGGGAACAAAAGACGAGCGTAGCGACTCGCAGACAACTATCAAGAGTTCAACCCAGGTAGGCTGCAATGGCATTTCTGGCTAAACTCTGCTCACTGGTCTCGTGTGTTCATTCCTTGTAGGCGCTGGTTGTCGTGACGTCGTACGAGGTGCTGCTATCAGACGCAGATCTCTTCTGCAACTCGAAGTGGAAGGTGGCCGTGATGGATGAAGGCCATCGCCTGAAAAACCCTAAGGGCAAGCTATATGAACTTCTTCTAGCGCGCTTCAAACCGGATCACATGGTCGTTCTCTCTGGTACTCCCATTCAGAACAATCTCCAGGAGCTGTACGCGCTGCTGTCGCTGCTGAACCCGCGTATCTTCAACGACGAGACTGCATTTGTGACAACGTTCAAAGACTACTTCTCTGCCAAAGCGCAGCGTCTGGACAAGACAGAGCACAGAACCAAACAGTTTGAGCGTGCGGAAAAGCTCATGCGTGAGCTTTTATCGCCGCTTTTGCTGCTACGAACGATTCAAGACGTGAACGACTCGTTCACATTGCCTCCAATCTCCGAAATGATCGTGCATACGCCACTTTCGCCAATGCAGCGTGCGTACTACAAGGAGATTGTCACGAAAAATGGCGATCTTATCAACAGTCTGGGTTCCAAAGGAAACAGGTACTAACCTGCTGGGTTATAGTCCTTTATTGCATCAATTTCTGACAGTGCAATCGCTTTTTCAGGGTCGCACTGACCAATATTTTGCCACAACTACGCAAAGCATGCAACCATCCCTATCTCTTTGCAGGCGCTGAGCCCGAGCCGTTTTACGAAGGAAGCCATCTTTATGAAAACAGCGGCAAGCTTTACGTGCTGCACCATATCCTTCCAAGACTCAAGGCCAACGGGCACTGCGTGCTGCTCTTCAGCACCTCGACCACATTTCTCGATATCATTCAGGACTATCTGACTCTGGAAGGATTTTCCTACGAGCGCATTGATGGCTCAGTACGTGGCAAGGAGCGGTGGCAGGCAATCGAACGCTTCACGAGCGACCCAGAGACGTTTGTATTCGTCATGAGCACTCGTTCTGGTGGCGTTGGGCTCAATCTTCAGCGCGCTGATACCGTCATCTTTGCTGACTCGGATTACAACCCTCAAGCAGATCTGCAAGCTGTCGCTCGTGCGTATCGTCTTGGACAGACTAAGTCCATTCATGTGATCAAGTTTGTGTGTGCACACACAATCGAAGAAAGCATTTACCGACGCGCGATCCGCAAGACTCTGATGGCAGACAAAATTCGCAATTGCGCTCGCAACTTGGATACCAGCGACGATGAGCAAGAGAACGACAAAGAAGGAAGCTTAGTGGACATGATCCAGTTCGGTTTACACAAGCTACTGGAAGAGCAGGAGAACGAACCCAGTGCACTCACAGCGCCGCTTGATGAAGCCTATATCCAGCATATTCTTGCACGCCAATTGCTGGACAAATCAACTGAAAAAGAATCACCGAGGAAGGACTCCAGATTGGATGTGGAAAACGAAGAACTTGCGACTGCGGGTGGCGATTTTCTGGAAGAAAACATGTATTATTTTGACGGAGAGGATTACTCCAAGCTCGATCCAGCAGTAAAGGACCGCGAGGCGTTCCATAAGCTTTGTCGCGAGTACACCAAGAAGAGCCATCGTCGTGGTAAAACGGCTCGGCAAGGGTATGATGGAGAGGACGAGGACAAGGATAACGGCGAGGGCGATGCTATCGACGAAGCACAGGAAGCGACAGTCTTGGTGGAGCAGTTGCGCAAGCGCGAAGAGCGTCGTCAGAAAGCGCTGGAGAAGAAGCTCGCCATGCGGAGGAAAAACAAATACGAGTCGATGGCTTTAACGACTGTCGAAGATAACGACGCTGATGTGGACGATTCGGTGGATTTTGCGAATACCACATCGCTTCGCTTCGTTTCGGGAGACGCCAGCCGCCCATTGCGCGATGGTTCATTCAGTGCCTCGATCATTGTGCATTCCGTCGATACAAGTGGTTCGTGGAGTCCTCGTGGGTTCTTCCGCAGCATCTCAAACCTCTCGCCACATGTGCAGCAGCAGTACGAAGCTGCCTTCCGCAACGAGGACTTGAAGCTTGGCCAGGCTCATTTGATCCGCATCCCAGCCCTACAGACACCAGTTTACGCTGGTGGTAATGCTGCTGGCAGTGACGACGATGATGACGACGATGCTAACAACAGACCAGATGTGTACGTGTGTCTCCTGGTCGTCCAGGGTTTTGTCAGTGCCTCGGGTGGCAGGAAAAAGCTGCAGCGTCCAGCCACGGGCGGACCGATCACTCGTCCGGCCGGCAGATCCACGAACTTCCGTCTGTACGCACTGCAGAACTCGCTGCGTATCTTGGCGCAGCACGCCAAACAACTAAACGCCAGTGTCCACATGCCACGTATCGGCTACGGCACACCGCAATTCAACTGGTACGCAGTCGAGCGCATCATTCGTCGGGAGCTGCGTGATGCGAATGTAGCCACTTGCATCTACTATTACTCGCCGACTAGAAGAACCTGATCTAGTTAGTCGCTAGTGTAAATATAGGCAATGTCCTAACCTAACTTCAATCCCAGTTCACATCCGAATCAGGAAGATGCCGATAGTGGTCTGCTTTGGTGCGGGTCGAGTGGCCGGGCCGCTCGTGAGCTATTTGCTGCGCCAGCTGCATCCGGTTTCACTGATCGTGGTCTCAGTCGTACCTGGCGAGGCCGAGAGGCTCTGTGCTGGCTACCTTCAGCAGCATTTACAATCGGGATCGACACTTGACACGCGAGAACTCGATGTGGTTCGCGATGACCAGCAGGTCGATGAGCTGTGTGCGCAGGCTGATTGTGTGGTCGCTCTTGTGCCAGAGCCGGCCCAGGTGAAGATAGCGCAGGCATGTATCAATTTCGCCAAGCCTCTGGTCACGGCCAGCTACGTTTCGCCCGGCATCCGCGCGCTCGAGGCCGCTGCCATTGCAGCCAAGATCCCGATCCTGTGCGAAATGGGGCTAGATCCAGGCATGGTACGAGCAAAATCGAGCTTATTAGACTGTAATAGGCGAAATGCTGATCTTCTCGCATCTGTTCTGGCAACCAGGACCACATGATCGCCATGAAGCTAATTGACGAGGTCCGTGCTAAGAACGGCAAGGTCGTCTCTTTCGCGTCCGTGTGCGGCGGGCTGCCTGAGCCTTCGGCAGCCAATAATCCCATCAAGTACAAGTTCAGCTGGAGCCCTCTCGGTGCGCTGCGCGCGGCTCAGCGCCCAGCGCAGTATCTGAAAGATGGCCACGTTGTCACTGTTCCGGGCGAAGCCATTCTCTCTCACCATGAGACCGCTCAATTGTTCAAAGAGTACGATCTGGAGCAGATCCCGAACGGTTACTCGCTGCCATATGCAGAGCATTACAAGATCCCGGAGGCCACCTCGATCTTCCGCGGTACATTCCGCTACAAGGGCTTCTGCCACGTTGTCCAGCAGTGCGTGCTTCTTGGTCTGCTGGACGAAAGCACCACTTTAAACGCAGGCAGCAGTTGGCGGGACTTTCTTCATAAGCAGGTATGGGCCACAGAAGAGGCCAAACAGCTTCGATTGAGTGGAGAGACGCAGGTCTTCCTCAGCTGGCTCGGTCTCAATGCGGACGACGCTGTCGTGAACAAGTCGCAGTCCGTCATGGCCGCCTTTTGCGATTTGCTGATCAAGAAAATGTCGTTTGTCCCTGGGGAGCGGGATCTGGTGGTGATGCACGTGGCTGTTGCTGCTGAATATCCTGATGGATCGCGGGAGACCCGCGAAGCGCTATTAGATGTGATGGGGGAGTCGCATGGAGACACGATCATGGCGAAAACTGTTGGTGTTACTGCGGCCGTGGGCGTGAGGCTTCTGTTGGAGAAACGAGTGCAATCAGTCGGGATCGTCACACCAACGCTGGACGAAGTCTACCGGCCGTCACTTGAACTGCTGGCAGCAGCAGGCATCAGCTTTGACGTGCGATGCCACGCAACATTTTGATTTCGATGTCTCTCCTCAGTTTATCACAAGTAGAAGTACCCGCATTCGTTCTCTATTGAACTTATAATATCGATCTCCGGATTGACCATGAGCTAGAGATTGCTCGTAGTATTACGTCCAGTCGTCTTATGATAGGATCCCGATACTTAGAAGCTCCATGGCCTGACGGAGAGGCTCAGGCTGCTGCTTGCCGATGTTGAAGCTCGATATCCGTGATCTTCATAGTTCCAAAGCACACCAAGCAGTCTTGCAGCGCATCCTATGACCAACAAGAGTGAGAAAGAGCTTGCAGCTATAAACACAAATGAACCAACCGGATCGTTCTCTGCACGAGCTGCGATGGTTGGGAAGTACTTGTGAACAGCATCTGCGGCCTTTTGCTCGCTCTACACCCCAATCAGCCACATGATCCGTGAGTTGAGCGCTCATAAGCAGACACTTCTGTGCTGTCTACCAGCATGAGATCTGTCTCGAACGTCACGTTGTCGCTCTGCAGGCGACAGACATCGCCTCCGGTCTTGGCCACCACCACATCAGCCTCTTGCTGATGGAACTGCCGACACAGAACGGCATAGATCAGCACGATCCTAATCACGACAGAGAGAGAGATCGCGTACATCGAACGGCATGAGCGTGAGCCTGAATTCCCTGTACCCGCCGTCTGGACAGCGCACACTGTACCAATCGGTCACATCTCATCCCATTCAGTGGCACATTCGCCACGCACCCACCAGTCATCCACAGGGACCTCCACGCCCAGCAGCCCCACGTGCTCCTGTCCTTCCTCAAGCACGACGTAGCCTTGGAACCAGTCGCCATGACCCGGGAAGCACAACACAGCGCGGCCGGAGCCCTCCAGCATGCTGATACTGAGTCGCTCGTGCAGCTTCTGACGCTCACAGACAGTGAGGCGCTCACGCGTGGCGTGCAGAAGCTCAACCTGGGCGTGCTGCCAGTGCAGTGCCCCGCGTTCTGTTACAAGCGCGCGCTGCGCGACAACAAGCAGCTCTCGTGGGCCGCGGCGCTTCCAGAGAGCGGGCTCGTGGTCGGCGGGATTATTGCCGAATGGGAGGCCATCTCACTCAAGGGACCGCGGGCCGGACCGGTCGTAGTGCATATCCGCACGTTGGCTGTGGACCCACGCTACCGGCGCAGAGGCATCGCGCGGCAGCTCATGCAGCGCGTCATGGAGCAGACGCTAGCTGTGCACGCTGCGACCCAGAGCGAGTGCGCACGGCCATGTCTGCAGCTGAACGTGCACGTGGCCAATGAAGACGGCCTGGCGTTCTACGAGCGCCTGGGCTTTGTCGAGAGCGAGCGCGTGGAGAACTACTACCGCCAGCTCGAGCCCAGCACGTGCATCGTCATGCGACTGCAGCTTTAGAGAGGGAGAGAGAATGAGACAGCCATTAACGCAGTAAAAACAGAGATGGATTGGTTAATAGTAGGCCTTGAACGTGGCCTGCGTGAATTCGTCGTAGTTCATGGCGTTGTTCCAGCGCGAGAGCAATGGCGGCACGCCGATCGGCAGGTTTTCGGTCTTGCCGGCGATCTGCGGATCGCCCGAGGGGATCTGCATGGGCTCGAGCGGCCGCGGCTGCATGAACACCGCCAGCGTCTCACGGTTCACACCCGTGACTTGCGGACCACGCACGGCATGCGGTGTCGCCTGCAGCACGCCACCAGACAGGATCTGCGACGTCTCACCGATCTGGTAGACCAGATGGCCCGCTGGGATGTTAGCCTTGATGATCTCGCCCTTGCGGTTCTTGACGTAGAGCCCGGCCTTGGGGTCCGGATTCGGCACTGGGTTGCCTTCCATGTCAGTGAACATGGCCTGCACCAAGCCCGTGAGCGCGCCGTGGTCGTTGTGCCAGCCGCACCAAGAGAAGGACTCTTCGAGTGTCTTGGCCGCGTTCTGGCGCGCGATGTCGTCCTCCGTGACGGCGAAGTAGTGCAATAGACGCGCCTTTGCGCACTTGCCAGTGCTGATGATGCGGTGCAGCTTGCCCTTCTCGTACTCGGCCGACTTGGACTCGACAAAGCGGTCGCACTGCGCTGCAACGAGCACGCCCGTGTCCACAAGCAGTTGGCCCAGTGCCATAAAGGCCGACTCGAGTTGCGGCAGCTCCTCGGGCCAGATATTGGGATGGAAGAACGATGGATACTTGGTCACGAGCTCAGTGTCGCCGCCTGAGATGTCGTTGGCCTCCGGGTTGTTGTAGTACGAGCCTTTGGAGAAGTCAGGCTTGCCCTGCAGGTTCTCTTTGCCGTGGCTCCAACCAAAGCTGTAGTATGCCTCGGCGAGGATGCACTTGTCTTTGACTTCGTCCGACATGTTGGCGAATCTAATGGACACAGCGACCGAGTGAGCCATTTGATCGATTCGCACACGTCGCAGATTTTGGCTATCATGTGGTCGTACTTGAAGGCCAACGGCAGCAGCGCGTTGCGCTTCGGGTCCAGCTCCGGCACGCCACTCACACAGAGAATGCCCATGCCTTCATAGCCGAATGCTTCCTCGATGGCGGCGCTCAGATCGACCTTGCTGACCAGGTCGCTGTACGATACCACGGGCACATTGCGCGAGGTCACGCTACGGTCATCGTCTGTTTAGTCCACACGATAGCCTCATAAGCAAAGAGCTGGGGACAAGCCTATCAAGCGCAGAGAGCGATTACGTACTGCCGGCCATTGCGAACAGAGAGAGACGCGGGAGAAGGAGTCACTTCGGAGCCAAAGTCCAAATGAGCTTCTGGGTGTCGATGGTCTTGCCTGTAGGGCTAGGGCGATCTTGTGAATGCGAACGGAGTCTCATAGAAACGCATAAACAGATAAATTGTAATATTAGAGGTTTTCCCTTTATAAAAAAATAATCACTTATGTAGGTTTGACTGTACTCGATAAATTCTGTAAAAATCCTGTGTATTGTAAACAAAATGACAATTATCCAGAATATTGAATATAAGAGGTGAGTCGACATGCAAAATGGGTCGTCGAAGTTCAGTGACCGAAGCGCATTCAGTGGCTGGTGCCTTCCCGTGGTCGTCTTTGTGCGCCCAGCCATCGAATGATGACGTCTGGTCACTCGCTCAATGGATGAGTGCTTGAAGTTCCAGGCAATAGCTGGCAAGACATCCAAAATCCTGTGCCATTCACGCAACTTCAAATCAACAATTCGACCAAGTGGAAGCTAAAAATGCAATAAGCAAGACACTACAAGTCCTCCCTCTCTCGCTGCTTAGGCGGAGCTGTTGCTCGTCGTAGCGGATGGAGCTGGCGGCAGATTTTCAGCAGTCGTTGTTGGGTTGGCAGCAGCAGGGCTCGCGTCTTCCTGCACGCGTTTAATGGCATTAGTGACTGCCACCACCGCAGCCGCTGGCTCGATAATTTCCACGACGCTGGGCGCGACCACGGCAGCCGACGAGGCCAAGACCGCTTTCTTTTTCGGTGTTCCGGCTGCAGACGTGGGAGCGTACTCTCTCAAAATATCGGTCGTTGGTGTGCTCGTAGCAGACGCATTTTGTGCAACCGCCGACAACAACGGTTGAGCGCTCTTGGCTGCGATCTCTCGCTTCTGGGCTTCTTCCGCTGGCTTGGCAACCGCTGACTGTTCAGCTTGGGAAGTTCCTACCACTGCGCCACCAGAGCTGGTGCTGCTGGCCGTAGTGGTAGTTGTGGCCACTTGGTGCACTTTAATGGCTTCGTTCTCGGTCAAGTCTGTGCTTTTCTTGCTTTCCTCGCTGGCTGTTGCGCCATTCTCCTCTGACTTCTTGGTTTCCATTTCACTAGACTCCTCGCCCTTGGTCTCGCCTTCGTCATCGTCTTCGATCTCGACCATTCGCGTCGTCGTAGTACTTCGTCGAGTTGTGCGACGAACGATCCGCCCGTTTTCATCAGTCTCTGCGACAGCGGCCACTTGAATGGGGGCTCCTCGTCCTCTGCGGCCTGGAGGCGACGCCGATTCACCAGCAGAGGAAGCTTTGGGTGCAACCCGTGGTGCCTTCACAACGACCTTCTTTGGTACGTAGTGCGTGTCGTAGTCTGGGAAGCCGTCTTCCGCATCATCCTTGAGTTCAATGCCAATATCGTTCAAACCGGCCCAGAACGCTCGCTTCGTGGCCTTGAACACTTCGACCTCCTGCTCTTCCTGCGTGATGTCGCGTTCCAGTTGCGAGATCTCGTTTTCCAACAGAGTGGTCTCTATAAACTGCTCGCGCTCGTTCGCGTCGCTGGACTTGACCTCCTTGAGAGCCTTTTTCTTCTGCACCAGCTCAGCCTTGTAGCCCTGAATCATCAGGATCCGGTGGTCGATCTTGTGCATCGTCTCGCGCAGCATAATGCGGTTGCGGAACTCACAGGTCGTGTCCAGACAGCGGTCCGTGTGCGCCTCGACATCGTGCCAGATACCGCACACCTTGTTCTTGCACGGTTGGTCGCTGTTGCACATTTGCGCACGCAGACGGCGGCAGTCACGCGAGCAGACCATGCCAGGCGGAGGGCGACACAGCTGCGCATCTACAAACTGGATCGACTTGCGCAGTCGCTCCTTGAAGAACTTGGTCTGCGCTGGAGTGCGCTTGTCAGCAGAACAGAGCTCACCAATGGCGTCCTTGAACGTCAGCAGCTGATCAGCCTGCTCGTAGTGCGGCTGGTTCTGGTTCTTGCTCTTCTTCGCAGCGACTTTCTTCTTCGGTGTCGCTCGCTCCTTCTTCACAAACACAGGTTCGTCGTCGTCGTCTTCGTCTTCGCTCTCACGTTCCTCTTCCGGTTGGATGCGCTTCGCGCGGGTGCTGCGCTTGCGGTACGCGTAATAGCTCTGGTCTTCTTCCTCCTCTTCTTCCTCTTCTTCCTCTTCTTCCTCCTGCTGCTCGTGCTCATATGCGTACTCTTCCTCCTCTTCTCCTTCGTCGTCCTCTTCGTACGCAGCAGCAGTTCGTGATCTGCGCGTGGGCTTCGGGCGTTGCGCATCTCGGCGGGTACGCTTTGGCGGAGGGGACGAAGACGCAGTCTTCCGCAGCGGAGCTGCTCGCTGCCGCTTGCTGCTCACTACATGCTGAGGCGACGGACTGCGCGCTCGTCTCTTCTCCACCTTGATATCATCGGCATCTTCCTCGCGGCGGTGGAACCAGAGCTGTTTCTTGACCACCGATCGCAGCACACGCTCAGGCGCATTGCTGTGGCAAGCCAGGATCACGCGGTCCATTTGCTGCATAAAGTCCGGTGACGTCTCCATGTTGTCCGAGATGTACGTCACCAACCGCTGGCAGCAACCATAGTAGAGATCGTAGTCGGCCGCGTACGCATCCTGGGTCTTGCTGCTGCCGTGGCCGCTCTGCTTCTGCTGTTGCTGGACCAGAGCGAAGTCGTCGCAGATGCGCGAGATCGCTTGCGTGAGCTCCTTTTTGAGCCGCTCAGTGCCGCCGGCATCGCGCGCGGAGCTGTTGGATCTGCTGCTCGCGCCTCGACGGACCATTTGCTTCGTTCGGGGACGAGATTCGCCCGAGTTGGATGGTTTGTCCTAAAGTAGGATCTCTTGGAGTCCTGATCTAACGCTTCGTTAGTTCAGGACTTCAATGGGACGTATAATTGCTAATTCATTCATGTTTTACTGTACAGTACAGTACAGTACTCCGAATTGAAGATTGCAATTCAGTTTTACGCGGAAGCCATGAGCTCAGAAGAAGATGAGCTGCAGCAGACCGCGACCGATTCCTTGCGATCACGCAGACGCAAGAGCCCGCGAGCACCGCGTAGTGCGCTGGACACGTCCTTATGGACGTTTTGCATCCGCGCGACCCGGTTACGCTCATTGCGACTGCCGACATGGGCCGCAGTGATCCGAGGCGTGCACGTGTTCACGACGCTTGACAAGCAGGCGCGGCAGTCGCGCGGGTCCAAATGGCGTCACGAGACAGCGACTGGCCCAGGAGCTCTGGTTGGAACGCGTGCATCATCACCAGTGGCCCGACGCCGCCGTGGCAGCAGCATGCCAGAGGAGGTGCATTGGGTGCAGCACGACGGCGAGCTCCAGTGGACTCTGCAGCGAGATCGGTTCCGCCACCTGAAGGCGTACTCGCCTAGGATCAAAGTCTATGTCTACGGCCTTCGCACTGTAACTGGAGCAGCAGAAACAGCGGCAACGACTCCATTCAATGCGGAAAATCTCACGACAACAGCGAAAGCAAGCGATAACTCATCGGTTGTGAGCTTCGGCTGGTTCTTTCTGGACTTGAGGTAAGTCGCCAGGCTTAATCGCGAACTGCCAGGGACTCATAGAGCACTTTTTCTTGGTTATCAGAACGCCAGACTTACCAGAGCGATGGGTAACGCTGCAAAGCTCTCCGTTTGGCGGAGAGATTCAAATCTCGACCTCGCTGTCTCCGTTTAACCCAAACGAGAACCCCGTGGCGGTATCTCAGCCCGTTGTGGCGTTCCAGCAGAGACCTGCAACTACAGAATCAGTGCCAATGGCAGCAGTTCCTATGGCAACTACAGAAAATGGAGATTACTTACGCCTAGGCAAACGCAACGGGACCGATATCTTTATCATCTCAGTATTTGTACAGTCGGCATTCAATCTCGCAGAAGTGGTGGAGAACGCTATCGGCACGAGAAAGCAGAACGCGGACATATACATGGCTGGCTTTTGGCTCAGCTACTCGCTGTTTGAAGTCGTGGTCCAAACAGACGTGTTTCACAACCTCGAAGTAGCCGAATTCGCTCCGATTCGAGACAATTTCCGAGTCTTGAGTTGTCTCGAGGATTTACAAGAGTTCTTTCAAAGCCAGCAAGAATCGCTTACGATGTATCTGTGCACAGAAAACCGAGTACTCGCCGACGTTGAGATCCCCACCTCCTCGTTGTTGGCGCATGAATTCTTCTCGAGCTCTGTCGAAGCCACACAAGTGCAGGAGGCGTCCATGGAGGGAACCTTTGCTTTTGTAGATACGTCAAATGCTGTAGTGGCTGTGACTGTATCGATCGAGAGTGCACCACATCAGTCAATGGCGATTGAATCGACCGAAGAAACCAAGGAAGATGGTAAAGAATCTCAAGTGCGTCCAGCCCTTGACGAGGAAAACCAAGGTTCGGAACTGGCAGCACCGGAAGCAAGTAAGTCAGCTAGGGCGTCAATCGCATTCAAGCTCGATCACATCCGATTACGAAATAAATCTCTGCTTTCTATTGCCGGAAAAGAAGAAGTTTTGCTGGAGCTTTCGGCTGGGACCAGCTCATGCACCGATGCGATTGCATTCTGTGCGTTTATGGAAGAACACGTCGTCGGCGAGAATGAGACAATCAAGACCGTAGCGGAAATATCGGAGAGTGAGCTTCACTCCTTGCCGATTCAAGTGCGCTGTTTTTTAGCTGCAACGAATGCTACCATTGCGGTCTACTCTGCCGATCTCCAGCAAGCTGGCATCACTTCGTTGGAGGAATGCATCAGCGGATTGTCGCTTGATGTACCGTTGTTGGGCCATGGAGACGAACAACTGGGCGAGTGCCGACTGAGAATCGAAGAGAAACTGGATGAAGGAGGTGAAATAAATGAAACCCCTTCACCCACGCAGGAAGGCGATGTGCATGTCTACCGCATCTTTGTGAATCTGAAGTCGATACGAGATGTCCAGAACACTCCGCGCGAAGTCCTACTCACGTACGAAAACCCGTTCAACGGCAAGGGAAAAGGTACAAATGACATGGTGGTTTGGTCGTTTCCATGTTCTAATTCACTACTATGATGCATCACAGTGGAAAGCGATGTGATGCAAGTGACGGACAAAGGCGAAGTCGGAGTTACTAAGTCCATGTGCACATTTGAGACCACGAAAGCCGAACAATCCTTCAAGCAAGCAATGAACTCATGGATAACGATCGATTTGTCAGAGAAGCGCGTCGACGGGTACGAGTTATTTACGATTGAATGCGATTAGAATTCGAGATATAACGAACGTGTAATTCTGTAGGTCATTGCAACTAATCGGAAACGCGCTTTTCAGCTTAAATTACCTCTATTTCTCCCAAGAGCGTTACTGTTGCGCGGATCCAGCGTGTGGGAAAACATTTCAGATTGTTTCCGATGGCATAGTCCACTGGGAGCAAGCTCATCAGTCCACAATCTATCACGGCGATCAAGTTGATGCTGATCAGCGCATTCATCGGTTCAAGAGTTGCTCCATTTACATACCAATAATGACAATTGCAGATCAAGAAAGCGCAGCAACCTCAACTAGTCAGCAAATTGGCGCTGTTCGCGTAGTCGCCTACGTAGAAGACATGGGTTTGTTGCCTAAGGGGTCTATGGCACTAACCAGACCCACTTTGCTTGGCGAGACACACACAGCTCGAATATTTCCGACTGATATGCGACGGATCGCTGCCATGACATCGTCTTTGGAATCACCTTCAAGGGCTACGACCATAGCACGAAAACAAGAACCATGGGCTCCATCGCTTGTTCTTTCAGAGACCCTCGACGTGGTGAGAGGTAAACAGGAAGAGGTCTCGTCTTCACGCATGTCTCCTGCGCAAACGCTTGAAAGCATGGATCATCAGCATCAAAGACTTCTTGATTTAGACCAGAAAATGCGAGAAGTCATGACAATGAAAGAATCTCTTGATCGTGAGCGCATTTCATGGAGACAAGAGCAAAAAACACAACAAGCAGAGTGGAAAAAGAGAATGGCTGAGCTGGAGAAAGCACGCATGGATGAGTTGGAAGAAGAGTGGGCCCGTCGTGAAGAAGAGCGAAGCACTCTTCTGCGATCCACACAAGGCGAATATCAGCGCTTGGAGCAAACCCTGCGCACGTCTCTCGTCGAAATGGAAAAACGAGAACGAAAGCTGGCTGAATCAGAGCGGAACCTTCAGCGAGAGCAACAAACACAGCGAGAAGAAAACGAACTTGCTCGAAAGCGAATGCAGAGTGAGCACGCTCACGCCATGTCGCTTGTTCAGAAGCAGATTGAAGTGCACGAGCGTCAAGCGAAATTACTGGATGAGCAAGTCCGTGACGCAGAAGCGCGCGCCAAACAGCTCGAGACAGATTTTGCGGAATATCGCCGGCAACAGCGCAAAGTGCCTGAAGCGCGGCTACTGGAAGAGATTGCGAGTTTGAAAGGCGGCATGATGGAATTAGAACGCCAGAAAATGGCTCAAGAGAAGGCGCGCGAAGCAGCAGAAGTTCAAATTGAAAAGCTTAATGCGCAAGTGGACAAAATGACCAGATTGCTCCATGCTGAAAAACACAAAAATGAAGTACGCGCAATTGAGGAGGTCGAGAAGCTTCGCGTCAAATATCTAGCACGTGAGGAGAAATACATTCTCGACGGCGATCGCGAAGAATTACGCGCCATCAAGAAGCAATTAGAAATGCTACGAGGACTGAGCCTTCGCCGTGAAAGTCAAGCCGCCGACGGAAGTGATCTTCATCAAGATTACATTTCACCGTCGCTGTCAGATGACCATCGACGACAAAAAGGAAGAGATGGGCTGAAGGCTCGACGCAATCGCCACCGACAGAGTACTCAAAAGCTATCGAATGTCGTCCGTGCCAGAGCGAGCGATTCGGGCGACCAATCATCCCAATTTCAGCCTGGTCGTCTTGCTTCCTCGTTTTCGTCGACTGGGGAGAGAGATCGAACAGGTTTCGAATTGAATGAAAGTGTTAGTGAAGTTTCAATGCCAGATCACAATGACATCGTACTGCATCATGATGGGAGCGACGACAACATTAATCAGGTTAAAAGTGACTTCAACGCAGCAAATACCGCTCATTATGAACGAGAACTTGATCGACTGAAGCGTGAGAAGCAACTACTGTTGGCAAGTGGTGCCTATGATGAGGAAAGCTACTTGGTACGCGAGCTGACTCGGCTCATTGAAGAAACTCGGGCGAAAACAGAATTTCCTCAACATGCTTTCTAACTGGCAAAGTTAATTAATCCGAATCATTTGCACTATCCCAAAATTGCACTTTTCACACCATTTCCAATGATGAAGTGACAGCTCCACGACAAAACCTGATTAGCTCATCTGGTTTTTGAATTTCTCGAATGCTTGATTGAGAACAGTGAAAAGCTCCTTCGCTTCTAATTGTTCTGCTACTGAGGCCCCTCGCAATTTATCTGGATGGATAACGCGAATTACATTTCTACAATGATATAATAAATAAGTATTCGCAATCTCAATACAAGAATAAAGAAATAAGCCCATTATTCACATACCTGTAAGCTTTTCGCACAGTTTCATTGTCTGGCGACTGCACAACAGTCAACTGGCATTTTCGAAGCGCGTCGTTGGTTGTTATTTGATCCAGCGTAAGGATCATATGCAGTAGTTCTTTGCCAAACGCCCACATTTCGACACGCCGATGTATTTGTCCACTGATTTGATCAGCCTCTTCAGCTTCCTGCTTCTTTTTCATTTCAATCTCATGGCGCTCTCGCAATCTTGCCTGTTGTCTGATATATAATTCAGTATCGGCTTCTGTTGGTTGAGGTGGAGGTGGAGGCATATCCACAGTTGGAGCTTGAACACGTTTTGCTTCATATTCGGTCTCATCTTCACTTTCGGACGAATCATTCTCACTTTTGGGTCGAGTTTGCTCTTCAGTTCCAACATCCATTTGAGATCGATGTTGGTCATGAAGCTGCTCTTTTTGCTGCTGTTGCTTGTTCATCTGTTGTCGCATTTGTGACACTCGAACAGTTTTCATACTTGAAGGACGTCGTCGACCACTTCGACGCGCTTGTTGCTGCTTTTTCTTACGTTCTCGTTCTTCTTGAGCCATTTTCTCCCACTCTTTTTCATACTCAGCCTTTTTCATGTGCTCTTCGTTCTGCTTTTCTTCGTGCTTCTTAAGTTTTTCCTGGCGCTTTTTGGCACGAGCCTCCATATACTCATTCATTCGACTTTTGCTGGTGTGCGAGCCACTTCCGCTAACATCCCCCACGCTGTTGCTCTTTTCCCTAGCTCCTGGTATTGATGTAGATCGGGAATGCTTCGATCGTGGTTCGTCTTGCGTGTCTCGTCGTTTCCTTCTGTTTCGTTCTTCAAGCTGTTCTTCTGAAGAAGACACAGACGATAAAACATCATCATTGACTACTGCGGAACCTTGTTTCGACAGCTTGGAAGCTTCTTGATCATGTTCCGATTCATCTGAGTCGCTATCGCTAGGCAACTTCGAAGATTGGCGCTTTAGTGGCTCGGTAGATGCTCGACTTTGCTGAGATGTACGGCTTTGCTGCGAAGTTCGACTTTGCTGGCTTAGCTGGGATAAAGGTCGCGTTTTCTTCCCACGGATGGGTATGGCTTCCTCGTCGGATTCACTTGAGTCACTGGAATCTGCGTCAGCACTTGCATCAGAAGGTGGCAATCTTGAAGGTTCAGGGACAGTTTGTTCAGGAATAGGCGGCTGTTGCGTTCGAGGAGGGGGAGGTGGCATCGGTGGACTTTCGTCTTCGGAGCTTGAAGAGAGGGAAGAATCACTTTCACTGCCGAATATACTGTCGCTCGACTCTTCTTCGTGATGTGAAGGAGATCTTGCTACGTACATTCTAGGACGTACTTTTAATACATCACCGTGCTGCGGTGGAGCCTTTGATTTTGTTGGCGAGCTTGAAGCAACAGTTGCAGTAGCAACCGTTGGTGGTGGTGCACTCTTTTCTTCAACCTTCGTCGTGAAGCTGCTGGATGGCGATGATCGTTTAAACTTGATTGACAGCTTCTCAAAAAAGTTAGCAGGCGCTGAAGCCCTTGCAGTCGCCGGTTTGCCTTCTACCTGCTCATCATTCTCCGATACTTTACTTGTTTGACTGTCATCGCGAATTTCTTCAACCACTGTTAGGTCCACAGGTTCGTCTTTGGCATCACTTGCAGAAATTTCTGTCTGAATTGGAGTTGGGCGCACTCGTCGGCTAGGTGACAAAGGAGTTGATGCGTTCGCAGGACTTTCGGGCGCTGATCCAAGCGAACGAGAAAAGTCAAAGCTGGAAAGATCTGCACTGGCGACACTGCTGCTGGGGCTTGGTATCAATTGCGGTTCAGCTCCGAAAAACGATTCAAACGTACTGATGGCTGCTCTACCAGCGGTGGCTTGACCTGAATTTTGCAGTGCTGCAAGCTGCTTGCGCAAGAACTTCTTCTCTTGCTGATCTTTTTGCAGCTGAAATTTGAGACCACGACTGATTGCCTCAGCATCCTCAGCTCGTTGTCGCATTGATTGAAGTTCGTCAATCTCTACGGAGCTCGACGCAGAACGAATAGCTTCAGCCTCCAGTTCAGCTATTTTAGATAGTAGTTCGGCATTTTCTTTCGTCTTGGCCTGGAGTGCATCATTTGAGCTCTCAGTTATACGCCGAATTCTTTCTTCAAAAATTTGCTGCTGCTCGGAAAACTTGTGCTCAAACGTATTTCGCTGCTCCATCAGTGATGCTTGAAATTCGTATTGCAAACGGTCAGATTGGGCAGCTGCATCAGAGTGCAATCGTGCTGCCTGCGTTGTCAGCTCTGTGATTGTGGCCTGCAATTCGGCTACATGACCTTCAGTCTGCTCCGTGTAACGTGCGACTCGTTCACTGGCCTTCATCAATTGCTTGTTGCGCTTCTCAATGATTCGCTGGCATTCTTTCATGCGAATCTCGCACTCGGCTTTCTCTGTCGCTTCCTTCTCGACCTGCTGCTCGAGCTCCACCACCCGCTGCTGTGCAACTTCAAGCTCGGTCTTGAGACGCTCAATGTCCGATAGCTTCTGCTGCTGGCGTAGCTTTACGCGGGCATGCAAGCTTTCCAGCGAATCCGACTCATCGTCGTGCTCAAACAACCCCTTGCGCTCGGGCACCGACATCCCTGGGGATGACGTGAAAGATGGTGCTGTTGGGGGTCCTGTTAGATGCTGCACCGATCCCGCGCGTCCTACGTGACCCGACGAGAACATGGTCTGTCGTCGTGGGGTCGAAGAAGATGACGTACTCGTAGCGTTATTGACCGATCGACTGCGCTGGCCCATGCCCCCAGCGGTGCGAGGGCCACCGGCCGCACTCCCGTGCATCTTGCCGTTTTCTTCTGTCACTTCAGCCACTTCGATCTCCCCCGACGAGTCCGAGTCGGACGAGAACAGACTGTTGCGCAGTCGGCGGTCCTGGAGCACGCGCGTTCGGTCGGCTTCCTGCGGTGCGGGCTGACGGTCTGGTGCCAGAACGGGGCGCAAGAGAGAATCAGAGCCCAGCCAACGTCAGCTACCACCCAGCAGCACATAGAGAGAGCGTGTAGAGAGAGACGCACCATTGTCCGCGGCCCGCAAAGATCGCCACATGCAGCTGCCTTTCGCTTGGGGATCACAACGGGCGCAAACCAAAATGCAGCGAAAACTGGGCACAGACCCGTTTGCAGTCAAGGAACAAACGGGCAGGCCCGGGTCGGGTTGGTCCATTCTGATTACGGTCTTGACATACCTACCCGACCCGGCCTTGCAACAATTGAGTTTGCGAGGGAATCCAGGCGTCAGCGCGAATGTCGCGGGTAGGTACCGTGTAAGCGTGCAAAGGTGATTTCGAGTCGGTCTGGAATGAGCACGAGCGCGCGCTTTTTTGGCTGTTTGAACAGTAAAACCCAATTCTAAAGCAGATGAAAATTGGCGCAACCCTCAGCAAATTGATAGAGCCAACCACGTCCATTGGCCTTGCTGCTTCAGTTAGATGGATCTTCTAAAAAGCTGCCAGACTTCTCCCAAAGTAGCGTTTGCACGACATTGTGATTGTGGACGTAATATCAAGTGCAAAGGTTTTATAGTAAAACCTTATCTGGGTCTTTGGTTTTTCCGCTAGAGAGGGTTTAAATCATGTGGTCCCCTCGCCGTCCAACGATGCGCGCGCATTTGCCGTTGGCCGGGTCATTGGGTTTTTAGCAGCGACACACAGAACCTTCCTCCATGGCGGACGAATTGACGTTTCGCAATAATGGCGTGCCCATGCCCACGGCCAATGCCGCCGTCCCCGTCGCAGCGCCTGCAGCAGCCGCTGGGATGACCGCCACGCTGCCTCAAGCATCCACAGGCGTAGCTGTCGAGGCTGACAAGGCCAACGGAGCCGCGCCTGCGCTGCCCGAGAAGCGCAAAGGCGGCCGCAAGCGCGACGAGATTTGGCGCGAGATCACCGTGGCCGAGAACAAGAACGTGATTTGCAACAAGTGCCAAATGGTGATCCACCGCTACGGATACACCAAGGTGGAGCGCGTGCGCGCGCACTTTGAGACCAAGTGTCTGCTGGGCAAGCGGCTCAAGCCCATGCCCTCGGGCGAAGCCGGCGCGCTGGCGATCGCGCCCGAGAGCGGTTTGAACCCGAACGAGGTCAAGCTGCGCAAGAGCGAGTACATGAACAAGATTGGCGTGTTCAAGCGCCGGTTCGCGCAGTGGATCTACTCGACTGGTCAGACGTTCGACGACGTGGAGAACAAATCGCTGCTGCGTGCGCTCAAGGTGCTGCGAGCCGACGTAGCTGTGCCGACCAAGGAAGAGCTGGAGAACGATCTGCTGGACATGGAGTACCAGGCTTCGACCACAAAGGTGCACAAGATGCTCGCGGGCAAGGCCTGCTGCCTGGCGATCGACAACTGGATCGACGTGAACGGCAACTCGGTCACCAACTACTCGGCGATATGCGAGAACGTGCCCTACTATTTGGAATCAAGCCCGTCTGAGTCCGCGGAGCCCGGCGTTGAAGAGATCGAGACGATCCTGACCAAGCACAAGAAGGCCGTGTTTTACGGCGTTGTCGCGCCTGTAGCCACTGCGATTACACGTACAACACGTGAGAAAATTCTGAAGAAGAACCCGCAATGCGTGTTCTACCACGGCTGCGTCTGTCATGCGCTGCATCTACTGATCAATGACATGTGCACGATCCTGCCGTGGCTCTCAACGGTTCACGATGTGGTGGTCGACATGGTCAAGCTGTTCCAGGGCAACAGCCACCTGCGCAGCATGGAGCGCATGGAGAATCGCCAGCCGATCTTTGACTTCTCCAATGGCCGTCGTCCCACCAGCATCTGTGAATCCATGGAGTTCATTCTCAAGGCCGAAAAGGAGCTGTATGCAATCGTATCAAGACGAGACTTTGTGGATGCACGCAGCATTAATGAGCAAGAGACACTGAAGCGTATTCAGGACTTTGTACTGGGCGAAACCTTTGTGCAGGATCTTGCGAATGCCTTGAATATCCTCCGACCGCTGCAGGAGCAACTTGTACGCTTCGAGAGCGACCGTGCGTCCATGTCCCAGGTTTATCCGGCGTTCCTGCAGCTGCTTGATGTATACGCTTCCATGGAAGGAGTCAACAAGAAGGAGAAGGCGCTGATCTCTTCGTGTGTGAACGAGCGATTCAACGCGATCTATGGTGACACGCATGGTGTTGCGTACATGCTCGACCCTTTGTTCTTGGGCCGCAACATGGATCCCGTGAAGAAGCAAGAAGTCGAGAACTTCATCGTTTCGTACTGCGAGGGGCAACGTGATGTGAATGTGCTTGATCAACTTGAGAAGTACAAAGACATGATCGGACAACTCAAGGATTGCAACGAGGCGTACTGGAAGCTCCTGATCGCTGGTGAAGTTCGTCTGTTTGATTTCTGGACCGAGCGTCGGCAATTCCCGCATTTGCAACAGCTTGCGTGGGTGGTGTTCTCTCTACCAGTGGCGAGCACAGCGCCTTCAAAAACGTTCGGTCCTCAAGGATTTTACATCCACTCCAAGTTCCACGATCAGCTGCCAAACGACAAATTGCAGCAGCTCACGCATGTGTTTTGCAACGCCAAGAAGAATGAGACTGACCCTACAGCGGCCATGTTGGTGGACGCAGATTCAATCAACAGTGCCTTCCTTTAAACTGGGCTGATGCACGTGCTGAAACGAGGGTATTATATGAAAGATATGACAAAAAGACGAATGGCAATTTAGGCCCAAGAAGCATGCATGCATATCTTTTATTGGTCGCAACTCCAGCTCAACCGAAATGCGTGTTCGAATGGTATTACATCTCAAACATATACTCCGAGTAGCGGATTAACAGAGGATGTACTACTTTACCGTCAACAAAGGGCTACTTCGACATGTAATCAAGGGATTCGGCTTCAGATAGGGACAGTAGAGTTAGGCCTCGTTCCGGAATGGAACGACGCGCTCAAATTCGTGCTCAAGCGCTATCGTCTAATCATTACTAGTACTGTAGTCCAGATTTATGTTGGAGTTGCCTCCAAAAGCAATATCGATTTCGTCAATATTCGAACCCGACAAGGAATATCAAGATGTGGGTTCCCCCCATGACAATTAATTTCGTTTTTCAATAGTTTGGTATTAGTGATGCATGTGGAATGGTTCTACAATTTAAATATGAGCTAACTGCTCTTGCTACAGCTGCAGTACATGAACGCAGACAGCACCTAAACTATGCGCAAACATGAGGTATTTGCCCCAAGAATGACACTGCGAAAGTTGCTGGGGCATCAACGTAGCCAAATACCAAATGCTGAGAACGAATCCAAGGCGTACGGGGTCCCTCGCGTATACAGTTTGCATGACTCCACTCACAAGGGCCATTTAATGAACTCTCACATAATCTGGTACTGCTCCGTGCGAGCTTATGGTTTTTGTGCGAGCATAATCTTTCTCGATCGGGGCACATTGTTACGCAAAATCTCTGGGAGGCACTGCATAATACATTTATTAATTTTTAGTGATACAGTAGTTCTTTCCCCTTGAGTGTGAAAGAAAAGCGACAGCCACAGTCGTTCTCTAGAAACCTGACAACAACAGTCGAGCGGCTCTGTGGGCAAGGTTAGAAGGCCTTTGCGAGTGTCCAGTTGCCACGCTTGAGACACCGACGCCTCCTCCTCTAGATCTAGTGGATCTGACTCTTCAAGAACTCGCGGGCCACGTAGATCGGCCGGATATTGCTCACGAGACATTGGTAATGCCTTCTGCTTCTCAAGCAGCGACGGCTCGATCGCCCGTGGTCCAGGCCAGTCAAGCACCAAATCCAACCGGTCAAGAGCCTGCAAATCAAATGGATTCAATCACTGAAGCCGTGGAGGAGATGAGAAAACAAATCCTTGAAATCAGTATCCAGATCACAGATCAAGCCAGCGAGATCAAGTCGCTAAGAGCGGTGAATGAAAAACGATCGAAAAACAGCAAAAAACGATCGAAATGCAAGGCGGTATGCTTACACACTTATGAGCTACCATTGTCGTGCTCAACAGGTTATAGTGCGAGGACTACTGGAGTGCGAACGCAAGAAGCTACTCAAAGAGAAGCCACAGGAAGAGAACGAATCCAGGGCAGAAAGGTTTGAACGCGTTCGTAATTTGCAGGCTGACAAACCAGGCGAAGGTTCACTTCGAGCTATGGGTCTTCGACGAGTACACGATAGTTGCTCGAAAGATCCACAATGCTCCCTCCTTGGAAGCTGCGGAAGATGCGATGAAATTGTTGAATCTTTCACCACACTACAAGGAATTATTCGTTCGGATTTACGGCAAATATCCAACATCAGTCGAAGATTGACAGAATCAAAGATCCGGTCTTCAACAAGCAGACTCTGCGTTTCGTCATACCAGTTTTCAGAGTTATGGCACGACCACTGCCCCGATGACTTAAGTTCAGTCGTAATAATACATTTGAGTTCGACAATATTCTATTTTTCAGCACAGTTATGCTCACCATCTCATCAATCACTAACTAATGATGTGAGCTTTGGAAAACTTACGTGAAGGACATTTCTGCTACACTCTAGCTTTTGACCTGATTGAACTGGCCGTTCATCAACGCATGGATTAATGTTTAGCGTTCCAACACAGGGAGTACGTTCTATACTGCACTGATTGTCACTCGACAACTGGTACGATAATGGCTTTTTCATCCTTCAAGCGTTTCAACGTTTGAATCCAATGAATCCAATGGTGCAGGGGGACGAAAAAAAAATAGAAAATATATAAAGAGGACTGCCTGATAGCGAACGCTTTGAGGAATGCATCTTCGACGAGGACCGATCAGCTTCTCAAGTTCTATGTGTAGGGATTACTGTATATACTACAATACAACCAATTGCTACGAGAGGTATGCAAGAATTCAGAAGAATCAATTCAGCCTTAAATCACGTTTCGTCATATCAGTTGTCTCACTCGTAATTTTGAGAATCTGTATTCTTTCACATTAATCGCCTGACAACGTATTTAAGCCATTTAAGTCTTTGGAAAAATTAATGGGTCGTTTGGCAGCTGATCGTGGAACTTGGAGTGGATGTAAAATCCTTGAGGACCAAACGTTTTTAAGGGCGCTGTGCTCGCCACTGACAGAGAGAACACCACCCACGCAAGCTGTTGCAAATTCGGGAACTGCCGACGCTCGGTCCAGTACCAAGGAAGATAGGCTATGGGATACAAAATTGGCCATTTCTTAGGATGTAAGAATAGGTAGTTTTAAAATTTTCATTTATAGACATAAATTTCGGGTTTAGCATTGATTGGGACCTGTTTGACGCAGTTCGCTAAAAATTGAATAATACATTAAAGGTGCATCAATTGTCACAGTACATCTATTTAGAGTTTGATTGCAGTTTTATTTCGTGTGGTAAACATAATTTAGTTTAAAGAGTTCTTTGAGGAAAATCGGACGTCTGTAACAACTCCGGATATAAATCCAGAGAATTCTGCTCTCACCGTGGAAATGACTTTTGTTGGCCACATTTACCACTGAGTCCAGGTTCCGGATTCCCAAGTGTCAAGCAGCACCCGAAAGAAGTTTCTTACGACAGCTCATGCAGCTCCTCAGCACCAGCAACAGTAGAGCACATGAGCTGAAATGACAAAGAGAGCTGGACATGAACCGATCCGGTCGGAACATTCTTCAATGGAATCCAAATATCCATCGGATGGCCCGACGTGAGCGTATTTAGCGAGACCTGCCAAAAGAAGCGTCAACTAAACTTTTACCCGAGAGCCACCATCGCTTGCATTCATCATACCTTGCCGCGGCCCATGAACTGATGCGTCAGCACCATGTTTTTTTGAAACACCGTACAGTGAAGCACCATTGGAGGGCCCTTAAACATTGTCGACAAAACCGATTCAACTGCCGATCGCGCTGCTGATAACTTTCCTCCGTTGCTCTGACCAGTCATGGTGCTCCATAGGTTATTCACTTCCTGATGCTCTATAGATGACTCTTCTTTTATCGTGGTCTTATCCACACGAATGTGCTCACGATGGGTTGGCACAGCAAAGCGAAAAGCGAACGAGTCCTCGGCTGTATCCCATCGGGGGTTCACGCCTCCTGGACCCACACGACTGCGATACGTTTGAATGTTCCATGTTTCTGCCGTCGCATACGCTTCTCCGTCGTGAGTTAGCTCGAAAAACACGTATGGGTCACTCTGCAGAACACATAATGACTGCTCAATCATGAACAAATAGATCCATCTCATAATTTTCCACGTACCGAATGAGTCAGCCACGAGCACGGAAGAAACTCTCGACCTTCGATCAGATTGACCTGTTTATTAACTCCAATTAATTCCAAACCAACAAGCGCGATATTGAACAGAGCAATTTTTCCTACCGTCACAACTCCAACAAACCGATGCGGCAGTCCGACTTCTTTAAACATAGCATTGCGCTGACTCCGCGAGTGGATCTCTACCAAAAATGGCAATTTCTCTTCATTGTCCGTAGTCGTTTCATCCGTTGCTGCGCGATGAGAGTGCACACCATCCAATTGGTATTGCGTGATGGATGTCACAAGCCAGCCCTCTGCGCAGGTCATTTTCCACATGTCGACCAGAGTTTTATCGTCAAATACTGTGCCAATGATCTCATCACACGTCTCTTCAGCTACAGGACTAAGTCGGTCCCATCCAAGTTCGACGTGAATCGGCACATCAACAAATCCGTGCATGTATCGATGCACATTCCTCTCGGCCTCGACCTCCCAAGGATCTACAAAGGTCATCGACAACTCGTCTTGGGAATGGTCCAGTTCAGCTGAATCCGAGCTATGATGTAATACTTTCCCATGCGACGGCATCTCGTTTGTAGGATCTTGGCGATGTTTGACTAGTAACCGGAGCTTTCGCTGCTTGCAACAGCGACTGAGAAACTCATGTGCTTCGACATCGGATGCAAAAATGCGATTTGAAGTGAACCACTCCGCGGCATCTCGCAGCACAAAACACTTGACATGCACACGTGGATCCATACGAAAGCGGCGTAATGCTGGTCTCACACCATATTTTGGGTGCCGCATTAACGCCAAAATGTAGTCATCACTGACTCGCAGCAGTTCTGAGTGGAGAGCCGATGTCATTCCAATTCTGCGCAGAAACTTATTAATCCCATTATAATTCAGTGAGACATCTCGATGTACAGCGTTTGTCGTTTTGTCAGCAGCTGAACCATTTTCAGGAGGCTGATCCGGCTCAGTTAATTCGTCCTCAGACGATACGACTTCGTGGTATTTTAACTTTCCCAGTCCGTAGAGACCGCAAATGCAATGCACCGGCTTGACCGAGTAATCAAATTCACAGCGCAGATGTGACTCCATCAGGGCATACCATCGCTTAATGCCTTCTAGAGGGTCCTTGTCCAACGATTTCCAAAGCTTGTGCGGTGTAAACAGCGAGCTTGATACATCCAGCACTTCTGTATCTTCCCCAGCGACGGCTTTTGGGCACCCGCTAATGAATGAACGTGCCCGAGCGTGAAAAGTGCGCAGAATCGACACCATCAGAATCAAGGTGTACATCTCGTGAAGCTTGTTTTTGTGGTTGACAGAATTTTCTGAGTGTAAGTTCGGAATCAGTGCAAGTTCCTGTTGATGATTGGCAACAGTTCCCATAAATACATATCCAAAGTTTCGCGTTTGGTTATCCGCAGTAGACTTGGTGGAATGTTGAATCTTTCGAATCAGATTCATGTTGATTTCAAATGAATAGCGACTCAAGTCCGCAAAGAACTCGTGTTGATTCTCAATTCCTTTCGATTCACTTACACGAGAAACTAGTTGGCAGAAACACACATACAAGTCAGTAAATGAAATTAACATAATGATAGGAGAAGCTGTACGTACAAAATGGAGTGGAGATCGCTTCTTGCACGATAGCTGATTCTTCTCGGCACCAGCTTAGAAACAGACAACCCATGCGCACGGCTACAGCGATCTGAGCGAGTACGTAGTTTGGGATGTTTAATTGACCGTGAGCATTCAGGTTGAGAACATAACACAGCTGGATCGTAAGGCCTTCCCAGTCACGGTAAATATCATCTGTAATTTCACAAGATGCGAACGTGGAGCAAGCATGCAGCATCGAAAGTGACACATAACGAATCCACTTGCATAGAGTACCGGATCTCCCCAATTCAGATAACAGGAAACAAATTTCGACAATATGAAGATGCGCATGAGGCTGCATGACTGCGAGGGCGGATTCGATCACATACTTCCGATCAATTTGGAACTGCTCACAAAGAGGTGTACACAATTCCTCCAAAAATGCTCGATGAGGCTCGGTTTTCAGATGGGCGGCATCTACATCTTCATGTCGGAAGCAAACATCAAGCACAGCACGGAAATGACCAATCATTTCTCTCGCGACTCGGATGCCCAACATTTTGCCTACAAATGCAGACGATGACCACCGTCTGCACTCGATATCGGCAATTTGAGCTTTCAACCATGGAGCTGAAGGAACAGCTTTATCAGAGATCATAAGCTGAGACCATATCGCTGTTTTCGACCGTGAAAGCGTTTTCACACTGCCCGTAATTGGACTCACGCTCTGGAGATCTGCATCATCTAGATCGCTCATTCGACGTGGAGAAGCTCCCCACGAGACAGGATTTGAAGACGCCATCCACGACGTATCAACTTTCACCTTGGGAATTTGCACGTTTAGATTCCGCATTGAGTGGCGATATCTTGGCGACGTCACGACCACTTCGTTCTTTTCCGTTGGACTCACTACTGGTTCTGCATTCTCGAGTGTTGCCAGCTCAAAGCGAGCATGTAAATTAATCAAATGCCGAGCTTGAAGCATCTCCACTAGAGAAGTATCGCTGAGACCACTTTGCTTGCAAACATAGGCCGAGAACGAAAAAGCGTGCTCGATATCAGCGGTTGATGCAAGTCTGCGCTTTTTAGAGTTGCTTATAGGAATGCTATCAAGATCGGTTGACGCTCGACGAAGCTTTTTCATTGCCCAGCTGACCAACGGTGCGTTGATATTGGAGTAAATGTACTGAAAATAAATCGGAAGCGAGGTGACATTGATATAAAATTCAACTGCTTGCTTCGTTCGAGAGTCAAGATCGCGCGTGTTGTTTGCACCACCCCCAATTTCCGTGATATCGATCGGCTGAAATGTAGGTAGAAGGACTGTGCACGCTTGTTCAAAACGTTCCAACCACCACAGTGCACAACTTTCCAGATATCGGTCTCTTCGCTCACGGAAATGCGGGATGATATCTTGTTCTAGTAACATCTTAGTGCAGTCACCAGCAACTGTAATTTCGCGTTGTGAACCGCTCGAGATGAAATCATGCTGAAATGCGTCACTCATACGATACTCCACAAGGCGGCTAATGACGAGGGCGAGACTTGGATCGCATAAGCGAACACTCAAAATGCGCATCGCTTCTTGAAGCCGTGGAGGTTCGCATAGTAGAAAAAATGCTGCCGCAGCTTCATACTGCTTTTTACTGAGCAACGAGTAAGCATTCTTTACGGCTGCATTGCACCACCGTTCTTGAGAAAAATCATGCTCCAAGAAAACGGCTAAATTCTGTGAGACAAATAATACAGAATGAGCTCTTACCTACCGTGTGCCGAGAATTGAACATGTGGTTTTACCTTATTTCGGTCATCATTTGATAGTTTTGCCAAAGCCCCCAGAATATTTTTCTTACCAAGTGCAGTGTAATATAAACACACTCCCATTGCGTCTTTGTCTCTCATGTAGGCGCTTTTCGCCAGCCTACCAGGGAAAAGTCAAGTTAAAATCAACAACAATAGGTCCTAAGAACTTGTACGAAACCTCACCTCTCGATGATATTTCGCAGGTCTTTGGCGTCCTTGATCCACAACCCCAGCCACATGGGCTTCATCTCATCCCAAGTGGCGTGTTGTTGAACTACATGCTCGATCAGAAATTGAGTCGCGTAGGAATGCAGAGCCCACAAAATACCAGATGATGGAGTTTCAGATAGTTTCTGATCAGCCTTCAGGAAATCTAAACCGTGTTCAGGTTCTTCATTTCCTTGGTTATAGCTCGAAAGCACGAACTTCAGAGATTTCGAAAACAAGACCATGGAGAAATATCGTTTAGCGCCAAGATCAGCAGCAGAAGTGTCCAGATCAAACCCGAGGGACTGGATCGCATCCACATAATGAAGGATAGCCTTCAACTCCAGCAAGTGTTCACGATCAAACGACCCCAGTAGAAGAAATGCGTTCCTGCCATGTTTTCTGTCATTTTTCACGAGAATGCAGTCAATACAGTCTTGAATTGTCCGTGCTTCTATCATTGACAGCTTGTTTTGGCTCATTATATCCTGTACCGAAGGCGGCTTCTCCATAGTTGTCTCCTCAAATGCTCGTGAACTATGGATGGATCCATTGAAAAGATTCTCAGCCTTGTTCAACTGAGCATTCTGATGCACTGAAGTGGAATAGCGACCAACAGATTCACGTCTACCGATGCGGCCAAGAAATGGCGCTGGCGTTTCTGTGTTCGGAGAAGGAGCCTTGGGCACCGTATACGCGAGTACGCCGTTTCGGGCACTGAGCTCTGCCGAAGTGTCGTCTTCAAGAACATTCGCCAACAGTTTGAGCATTTGCACGGCATCTTTAAACGCTCGCGAAAATTCGAAGGAGGGCTTATCACTAGCCATGTACGTGTCCTTGACACCAACGCGAGCGTGCATCCCAAAGAGCGTTGTCAAGATCACATAAGGATGCCACACTGGTAGCTTTTGTGGCGATTCGGCCGCTTTCCAATCCATAGCATTTTGTAATAGCTTTCCAGGCTCATCCCATTTCCCGATGATTACTGGCATTTCATTTGAGCTGTACATTTGCTTTTGGGCAGCTTGCAGGCCGTCAGTCACATGACCACCACCAATCATCAAAGCGGAAGCATCCCGTGTGCAATCAAAAATGGCCAACGTAGTTGGAATATCGTCCCCAATCTGTGTCCAGCAATGGTAATTCATATCGTACTGGTAAATTACAATCCCAGAGGAGTAATTCACTGCAAGGGCATCGACATTAAATTCAACATGTGCATTACACCAGCAAAAAGCCAGAATATTTCCACGGCCCTCTGATGAAATTGTAGCCTCTAAGCGTAGCATTCCAAGACCAGATTCGCCTTCAAATATGTAAAGCTTATCGCACCGGCTCGCATCAATCACAGCAATGCGGTTTGGATCGTCAACTTCAATATGATAAACGCCATTGGCTTTCTTCATGACCTCGTGTGTTCCGATACCATTTATATTTGATGTATTTTGAACCATATAACCACGACGAAAAAATTGGCGTGAATTAAAAGGTGTTGCTAGTGGAAGTCTTCCGTTTGGATTGTCAACTGGGGAGTCAGAAACATGACAGGTACTCATCATAGTAAATTGAATGCTATCACCGTCAATGTGGCAGCGCCAGTGCTCCACTGACCCTCGTGAGTCTCCGATGAAAATCAACGAGTTCAAGGCTTCATGGCTCAGTTGTCTTTTGCTCGAAAATGCCCGCTGGCGGTAGTCTCTTTCACCAGCTATTGAAGTAATGTTGCTTTTTCGAGACAGCGCGCTATCTTTGATTTCAAGCATTGATACTTCGAATGAATGATCTGGCATTGTATGAACGCCTTTCCATGCACACAGGCTTCCAGGATGAGACAACACACCGAAGATCACGACTGTGTCAGGAACGTACTCTCCATCGTCAGCATACACAGGACAAACGCAAACCAGCGATAATTTCTTGGCTACTTGGAACGATTGCAATGGAGACCATCCGCCATAAGTCGATATGGACCCAGCATGAACAACCTTTTCGTGCGAGTCAACGTCACTGTGAATGCTTGACATGAAACTCGATCGGAGTTCTGACGAGTAATGCTCGATAGAGTGCTCGATCTCATCCGGATTATTTGATGTTGAAGACACCGACGATGGAGGAGAAGTGGCTTGAGAAGTCCGAGAGGATAAAGGCACACTTCCGTTTAGACTCAACTCTGGCATTTTGTGCATTCCTCGCGGCTGATTTGAATTGCCACGAAGTCGGAGCACAACGAGCTCATTGACAGGGAATTCTTGGACCAGATCCGAGATATCAGCCGGTTCTTTCCCTAGCACGTTCTTATTGTTGATTGCTAGAAGCTCATCACCAAGACACACTTTATGATTCGGCCCGGAAGTGTGTATCTCATTATCTACATGAGATACAAACAATTTGTTTGCCTTCTTGGCCAGTGATAGTCCGATACCCAACGCAGGGTGTTTGTGTAGCGAGATCTCATACTCGACCCCAGAAGCTCCGGTTGTGTAATCAAAATATGTCCATGGAGACATCGAAGGAGATCGGACATAAGACGATGGAGGACTATGAACGCGCATCTTCGGCGACGTCACAACACCGACTGCGTTCATGGTGCGTCCATATACGTCGATTACACCCGACGTGTAGGCAACCAACAGCAGAGGGATTGCATCAAAGTGCAGCGTTGGTACCCATTGCACGCACAAGACATCGCCATTGTCTTGATCACAGCTCAGTACTCCAGACGGCACCAGCCTCGATTCGACTGAGAACGCTGCAGACGAGAGCCAAGAGATGAGAATCTCGTAGGATGTGGCACCATCTTCAGTATTCTTGGCATCGACACTTGCGAGAAGCGGCAGAGAAGGATGTGCTGCCATGGAGCAGATGGATCCTGCGTGGCTTCGATACCAGTTTTTCTTTCGAATTCGTGTCTCGTGCGATTTTTTACCGAGCGAGACGTGATACGAGAGCACAATACTATCGGCTCGCTGCAAGACGATATCCATCTTGGATGGAAGGCCGAAGTAGTTCTGAGAAAAGTACGCCATGACACTGATTTCTTCTAGCGGAACCACATGCTTGGTGGGGAAGGTCGCCTCTGCGTTGTCGTAGCCGTTCACTTTGATTCGCACGGAGGTTTCTTCAATCGTCGCTGCAGTTGAGGACAAGATGCCAGTGACTTGCCACAGCCGTAAGACGCCATCATGATCGACGCCAGAGATCCAATCGGTTTGTGTTGCCTCGCTCTCCTCTGGCAGGTCGAACTTCTCTTCACTGATATTACGATTCTTGGACAGCACCCAGCGGAAATTGCTGATCGGGTCCGACGGCTCAAAACGCAGCGTTTTCACGAAGCAGGCTCCATTCTCTATGTCTGACTCAGTCCAGAATTGAACGACACGGTTCGCAGCGCAGGTCAGTAGTATTCGCTTGGGCTCGAACCATCGCGCCTTGCTCAGGCCATCGAACGCGCCTGCAGTGTGCAGTTGCGTGGTGGCAGGTTTCCACGAAAAGTACACAATTGGGTCATTATGCACTAGCGACTCAGTGCAGCCTAGAGTGCGCACGGCTGGGATGGTGCCAATGGTCGACCCTCGCTTCATGCGCCAGACCTTGAGCGCGGTCTTCCCGACTTGTAACGAGCCGAACACGAGTGAACAGGGCGAGAACTTGGCGACATCGGACGCTGGTTCGTCCAGCGCTTGCCATGCGATGCACAACAGCAAATCGTTCACAGACGTCGCTTCTGCCGGTTTAATCATTAGTTGCTGCGCTCGCACGTCAATGATACCGATGCCAGCGGGTCCGCAGACCATGAGGAAGTTGGCGCATCGCGAGAAGGCCAGCCCCTTGATCGACTGCAGAATGGCGTGGTCCTGTACTTGAAGGCAACACAAGGGCTCAAACCTCACGGACATGGCGTCGTTATCGTTGTACGACGAAACACGCTGCGGTGCATGCACGATCAGTCGCGACTCGGACAGCGACGCAAGGCGGCCGTGAAACGCGCTCCAGCGCACAAACGCGACGGCCGAATCATGGCCGGAGGGGGCGATGGCATCCAGCAGATGGAAGTCGTCGCTGTCGTACAAATGGATCTCGTCGCGCGTGGGCAGCGCCAGCACATTGCGGCCATCGATGCGCGTCCAACTCCAGGCACGCAACCGCATCGTGCTTGAAGATCTGATGCGCTGTTGATACTGTACAACGCAGCAGTACTGGATGACGTGGACTAAGTACGAGAGAAAGTGAATCCACAATGTCATAGAAACGCAGGGCCTCACATTCAAACTTCACATTCCAAATCCAACAACTGAGACTCTTCACTCACACGTGCGCTCGGCTGGATTCAGTTGGCGGTGCTTCATGATATCGGCATCGACCGGATACGTGGTGGAGACCAACGGCGTAAATGCGATCTGCCCCTCCGGGGCTTTGTCCTGGCGACTGGCACCGTGGATGATCCCGCAGTAGTGGCCGACAGGCGAGCCCAGCACAGGGCCTCCGTACACGCCTGGATCCACAACTACCGAGCAGAGAGAGCACGAGATGTCGTCGGAGCTCGAGACGTGCGCACTGGTGAAGGCTGGCTCGTAGTGCCCAGCTTGGTGGTTAAATCCGGCCAGAACAACGCTTTTACCTGGGTAGACTCCAAGGAAATCGGGTCGAAGCCACGAGGAACGGAGTGGACGGATGTCCAGTTTTAGCAACGCATAGTCAAGATCCGGGTAGTCCGCAATGCGAGTGAGCTTGCCTATGTCACCATCATGCGTCTGTGCAAGCGCGTCGCCTTTCGCCACCCAAGTGCCAACCTCGTGGGAACTGAGCACATAGCCGTCTTCTGAGACGAAGAAGCCAGAGGCACGACTGTCGAGCGCAATGATCTTGACGATAGCTGTATGCGCTGCGTCGACGATCTGGTCAAACTGGTCTTCTCCAGGAGCAGTGACTTGCGCTTTGTGCTCCACAAGCTGCTGCTTCTGCTGCACCCACTGGCGTCCGCGCTCGAATTTCTCGTACGCGTCCTTGGTCGCAACTGCAGCCTGGCGAACCGAGTTTACAAACGACGCCATCTTGAAGATGCGAGGACTGAGAATGCCCCAGTTGAAGCCACCGACCTCGTCCCACGCAAACTTGAAGTATAATACAACGAGCCCGGGACGATGCGAAAGAAAGCCCTACTGTTTACGCCGTGCATTGGATTTAGAGGCAGCAATCCCAATCACCAACGAGCAAGCTCCGACGTGTTATATGCCAGTGCAACTGAGTACCACTCCGTGTACTGACTGAGAGTGCAAGATGGGAGTGCTTGTAGTGATAGAGCTCTTTGATCGAGCAAATCGTTGCAGCTGCATGGGCTTTGCATGCGCAACTCAACTTCAAGGATGGCGTACTGAGCCCCGCCGCTTAATTCCGCCTGTGTTGGTATCTTCTTTTTTTATCGAATCCACCTGCCAGATCTAATATTCTCCACATGGTTCATCCAATCAGTGACCTGCACCAAATTCGACTGGCCCGAGACCACAGTTTGGTTGGCTCACCTCAAAAAAGAGAACGGCCGCTGGCTCACTGCGAGAAAAATAGGCCGTCCCAACCCTGTTCCGCGCAAACTTGATCCAGCTCAGAGAATCAGTTCAATGTGCTCTCGCTCTCTCCCTGTTTGGTGTGCCTCCTCGTGGGCAATGGCCCAGCACATCAAGTTTGCCCGAACGCTGGTCCCCCCCTGCATCCTCTTTTTTCTGCTGCCCGCTGCAGTACTGTACCTGCACAATCGCCACGCACGAACGGACCGAGTCCCGAGATGGGTGGTCCGAATCTCGTTTTTTGAGTTCCTCTAGGACGGAGTACACACAGGACACAGGATAACGAGAGCAGGGCGCCGCACAATCACGAATAAGAAGAATCACAGGGTTCGTGGTTGTATACCTAAGGCCTAATGGCTGGATCAATATTATCCGATATTTTTCGTGGGAGAGACCGAGAAAGCGGTACGAGCATATCCATGTTAGCTGCTCATGTGACACCAGGACGCAAGGGTATAAATTGGCGTCTCCCTTCGGTGGCCAAAAAATGGGCTTAATTCATCGCAACCCACAAACCCAGGCACTGAACCCGTGTCGTTATTTAAATCGCGCTCACTGTACTTGTCCTCAACGAAGTAAAAACTATTAATTTTGCGCGGGATTACCCTTTTTACTTCCCCGGCGCCCTTCTGCGGCCGCTGCCGTGTTGTTGCAAGCCACCAGCGTGGGCCTGGAGAGTGCATTTCTCTATTGCAGCAAGAGCCACAAGCATGGGGAACTGCTGCTCGACCGAGACCGTGGATGCGGCCGCCACGGTCACGGCCACGGCGCATGCCGCCAACGCGCAAAAGGTGGTCCAGGGCGTGACTCTGCAGCACGCAGACCCGGCCGGCGCCAGCGACACGACCAGCAACAACAGCGCGCCCATCGCACACGCAAACGGCAACGACAAGCTGGACGGCAACGCGCATGTCAGTCCCGAATTAAAGCAGCACGAACCTGAGACCTCTTCATCGGCCAACACATCGCCGTCAGCGCATGGCCCGCGCGTTCACACGTCCCCACGAAAGGCTGATCTGCGCGGATTGCCGCCGCAGCCGGACGCCCCCGGCGATACCTACACGGTCCAGATCGGCGACTACAACCTGCGCTACTCGTACTACTCCAAACGCGGGTACTACCCAGAAGGTGAAGCCGTGTCTTGATGCCAGTCTGCGTGAACTGAGTGCGTTACTGACTCTGGCATGTTACGCATGCGGCTAGCTCGAAAGAAAGCGAACCAGGACAGCTATTACTGCGAAACGCACTTTGCCGGCGATGACCAGAAGGCCTACTTTGCTGTCTTCGACGGCCACGGCCAATACGGCGACGTGTGCTCGCAATTCGCGGCACAGCATGTACGTACTATGCTTGCCATTTGCGCCGTGTATGTGATCGCTGATAGAAGGCTCTTCGTTCTACGTAGCTCCCGGAATTCATCGCGGATCAGCTGGAGGATAATGTCGGTATTATTCCAACGCTGACGCGCGCGCACGTGCAGACCAACCGAGCGGTATGAGGTCTAGCTTTCTGCTCTGTCTGTGCCTGGGGAATTGTATGGTAAACAGGCGTGCTCTGTTCTGGCTGGATTTGTAGATGCACGACGCGTCATTCGACGATTCCATGAGCGGCACGACTTCGATCTCTGTGTTATTCTCTGGAAATGATGTCCACATTGCGAACGTGGGCGACTCTCGAGCAATCATTGCTCAAGAGAACCTCAAGACTACAACCTTAAATCAGGAGGCCAACTTGGTGGCAAAGCCGCTCTCGATTGATCAGACACCTTTCCGGAAGGTATTGATAGAAAATATTGCGTTATCGTTATCAGATTTTGACGCTGACTGTAACGCGTGCCTCCATAGGACGAACGGGAGCGTGTCAAGAAATGCGGAGCTCGCATTTTGACAGTGGACCAGGTTGAAGGTCTCGAGCCTATTCATGAAAACTGGGGCCTAAATCTTGGCGACGAGATCGACGAAAACGGCGACCCGCCACGTATTTGGCATCCGTACGGCCAGTACCCGGTACGCTGAACCTGTTTTTGATCTAGGAAGTCTGCTCGTAGCTCACAGAGTCGCAATTGATTGTACAGGGCACTGCGTTCACGCGTAGTATTGGTGACCTGGTCTCGGAGGAGCTTGGTGTGATCGCTGAGCCGGAAATTCTCTGCAAGACCTTGAACCCCCACGACAAGTTTATTGTGGTTGCCAGTGATGGTGTGTTTGAGTTTCTGACGAGCCAAAACGTTGTTGACATCGTGAAGAAGTTCGACGATCCGGCAGAAGCCTGTCAAGCTCTTGTGGAAGATGCGTACAGCCGCTGGCTTCAGTTTGAAGTGCGTACCGACGATATCACGGCTATTGTGATTTACTTGGACGGACTTACTGGTGGACGCGATGGACCCCGCGGAAGTATTTACGCTGGTGGCGAGGTTCTTGATCTCCAGTCCATGCAGCGGCCAGTGCGTGGCACAGTGCGAAAGGAGTATGCGCATCGCCCAACGATTGTCGGAACGGATGCGATTCGGTTTTCACTTACCGAAAATCTTTACGATGCCGATGAAAGGCCCTCGTTCATTGACGAGGACGAACATCCTCTAAAATCGGATGACGAAATCGAGTGGATTAAAGATATTGTGCAGAGCAGCTTTTTGTTCAACCAGCTTAGCGACGATAAGGTACTCCTCAATATGTTCCTCGTATCTGTTGCGAGAAATATCCTAAAGATGGCAATTTTTGTGTTTTTATAGATCATGGAAGTTATCTCCATTCTGAAGAAGGTTGAAGTGAAGGCTGGTGACGTTGTAATTCGACAAGGTGCTCCTGGGGATACCTTTTACCTAGTAAGTACAGTCTTGTAGGAAAACCCATGAATTGTGATTAATGTGTATTTGAACGAAAGGTTGACAGCGGCGAATTTGAGGTGCGACAGCTATCTGAAGACGCTGATTCACAACCTGAAATAAAAAACCCGGCAGACCAGTATGGCGATGTTCTCCATGTGTACAAGTCAAGCAACAACTTCCACCCGACTTTTGGTGAGCTTGCTCTTATTTACTCCAAGCCTCGTGCGGCGACAGTAATTGCAACGCAAAAAGGATCTCTGTGGGCGCTTGATCGCATTGCATTCCGTTCTATCCTTATGCGTGGCCGACCTATGCGAGATATTGTCCGTCGACTGCGACAGATCAGTTTGCTTCGTCCCCTCACGGTGGCTCAAACAAACCTCGTTGCAGAAGAAATGAAGACCGTCACTTTTGATGTTGACCAAGTAATTTATCATGAAGGAATGACGGAGCCAGGATTTTTTGTGATCACAAGCGGTAAGGTGGAGTCGACTTCAAAACATCATTCTCCACTTTACCTCAAGCCACTTGACTACTTTGGCGAAGTTTCTCTTGTTCGCCGGCGGTCAATCAGGTGGTGTATGCATTGACTTGATACATGGACTACGTATGAGTACTAATTGTTTTTCTAATGAACAGCCAAGCTACCCTACGCGCACTCGAGCCAACTGAGTGCCTTTTCATCAAGAAAGACACATTTGAGCTTGCTGTTGGAAAGCTGTCGTCAATCCTTGAGAAGGATAAAATCCGAAAGAGTCGTAACGATCGCATATCTGCTGCGCGAAATGCTGCCACGGTGAGTTACCGCTTGTATGGCGAAATCTGTTTTCGTACTCAAGAACAGTTTGTGCGTGTAGAAATCAAGTTTCGTTATGTTTGACAGCGACGAAGAAAATATTGGTCTTCCCAAAACTGTCGATGAACTGGAGATCGTTGGTTCCGTGTTTTCCGATCCAACAAATACTGTTCGGCTTGCTGTGATAAAGGGATCTTCACCTCGCAAGTATATGACTCTCCGATCTGTGAGCAAGCAAGCCATTTTCGATGGAAGCATGCAAGCTCATATTTGCGGTGAACGCGACATCTATGTGGCGCTGTACGAGAAGAATACTCTTGTCCCCCATGTTTGCGGAATGAATTCGAATGATACCGACATTCATATGCTGTACAACACCCAAATTGTCGGCACCTTGGAAAGTTTCCTGGATGGTGAACCCCATGGCGAGTCATTTGTTCGGTATTACGCTTCTCAAGTTGTTATGGCGCTCGAATTCCTTCACTCGGTACGTGCTTGTGCTGTGTCGTTGCATGTGTCTACTGCATCGAACCGTTTTTCATTACTTGCTTGTCGCTGTTATAACAGGAAGGAATTGTTTCCAGAACAGTCGACCCCACGCAGCTAATGATTGATCGCAATGGAAACATTCGCATGCTCAATCTCAGGTATACCTCGCGCTGGATAACGTGCTATTTTTTTTGAACAAGCCACTGATTGCGTTATTACGGAATTTAGATTGTCGAAGTATGTTGGGAGAGGGCGAACGTACACTGTGTGCGGGACGCCCGAATATTTGTCACCTGAACAAATCAAGGGCGAAGGTAATGGATTTACGAATTAAAAGGTTGGGATGGTTGTTGTCGAATATTAATGTTGCTGGTATTTGCACAGGACACAACATTGCAGCCGATTACTGGGCGCTAGGTGTGCTCATGTATGAACTACTCTGCGGATACACGCCGTTCTCCAAAGAAAGAACAACCGATCTTGACGTACTCAACCATATTGCTTCTTTCGATCCGGTATGCCATGAGCGTTTTGGAGGAAATGCAGATTTAGTATCTCATACTTAAATGTCACAGGAGCAAATGGAGTGGCCGGAGCATACCAGCATTGAGCTGCAAGATCTGATCAAGAAACTTCTGAGTCCTGACTTATCTAAACGCCTCGGTGTTCTTGATATGAAGACAAACTTCGCCCAAAACGCATGTGCAGGAATCAAGAAACACTCGTTTTTCGCTGGAACTTCATGGGAAGCGACCAAGATTGGCTCATTTGCGGTTAGTAGTAGTGCTGAATCTTCGTTTCGGCGGTACTGACGAAAGGTTTTTATGATAATTTCAGGCTCCTTTAGAAGCTGCTGCGGTGACTCTGTTCAAGGAGATCGCGGTGAGTCGAACACGAGAGGAGCTGAACATCGGCTCTAAATACACTGGTGATGAAGATTGGCTGGCCGGTTTTTAGACACTTTCTCGACGTCACTTTCGTGGAGAACTCATCCATTCGCAGTCCCTGGATACATTAAAATATACGAATTTGGTCAATCGCACACTGCAGGAATGAATGCGTAGACGCTTTTCCACAGGATAGTTCCCATGGAAGAGTGTATCTTGAGTGAAGGTCTTTCTGGTCGGATGAAGATATCTCACCAGTTGTGGCTTGACTGAAGACCTGATGACGACGTACGCGATCAGCCTCAAGAGTGTGGAGCAGGCAGTTGACCGCCTTGAAGGTTTCGCACATCGAACTCCTGTGCTCAAGTGCCAAGCTCTGGATGCAATCGCCACGGAGGCCACAGGCCACGAGCTGCGTTTGTTTTTCAAGGTATACAGTAGACGCTGCTCAGTGCTGCAGGCATGGCCCAAGGTCTCTCATCGCGTTCATGACACAGTGCGAGAACCTGCAGAAGGTCGGCGCATTCAAGTATCGTGGCGCGTGCAATGCCATCAAGCACCATCTGGAGCAGCAGGAGCCTGGCACCAAGCCCACGTTCGTGGCTTATTCCAGTGGCAATCACGGCCAGGTAGGTCTTCTTCTTTCCTGCCAGCTTTACGCCTTGATTTAAACGTTGATGAGCGTCTTTCATGCTGCAGGGAATCGCATTCGCAGCTAGAGAAGTGGGCTGTAAGGCTATCGTGGTCATGGTAAGCATCGCGCACTATGTGTTTCAATTCAATGGCTAGACAAGCTGATTGTGCAGTGTCCAGCCTGAGACCGCCTTGTTGGCCAAGCAGCAGGCTGTTCGAGGCTACGGCGCTCAAGTCGTGCTGTGTGCGCCAGTGGCGGAAGTGGTCAAGGCCACCGCCCAGCAGTACGTTGATCAGCACAAGGCGCACTACATTCCGCCAGCGAATGATCCCGACGTCATGAGTGGCCAAGGCACCGCAGTCTTGGAGCTACTGGACCAGGTCCAGGCCGACTACGACGTGGAGCTGGACGCTGTCATCGTGCCCGTCGGCGGAGGAGGACTCTGCTCGGGCGCAGCCATGGCAGCCAAGTCTCGCAATGCGAGCATCAAGGTGTTTGGCGCTGAGCCGGAGGGAGCATCCGACGCGTACGAATCCTCCGTGGCCAAACAGCTCTTGGGCCATGTGACGCCTCCCGACACGATCGCTGACGGGCTCCGAGGCACGATGGGTGAGTCTTCCGTCCAGCTGTGAGCTCTTGCAGGCTGGTTCTCAAAAGGCTGGTGCGTGTGCTTGTCGTAGGCGATCTGACGTGGCCGATCATCCGAGATCTCGTGGATGACGTGGCACTCGCGACGGACGCGCAGATCGTGGCTGCCATGAAGCTACTCTGGGAGCGCATGAAGCTGGTAGTGGAGACCAACAGCTCGGTTGCGCTGGCTGCGTTGATGGCTGGCAGACTACCACTGGAAGGCGTCAAGAACGTGGGCATCGTGCTCACAGGCGGCAACGTGGACCTGGATCGCCTCCCGTGGTGAAATAGAGCTACTGAACAAGGCAGATAACCAAGCAACAGCGGCAAGTTCATTGGCTTGAGAGTCTACTGTAGTCGCCTCGTCCTGATCAGGAGAAGAAGTAATTCATGACAACGTAAAAGCCGATGAAGTAGACGAAGCGCGGAATCTCAAAGGCCGGGGGAGTGGCCACCGACGGCGATGGATTGAGCAGCTCCTGCTCCTGCAGCGTCAGCGACGTGGCTTCACCCGTGGGCTCGGCAGCCGAGGTGGTCGGCACCGCAGACGACGCGGTTGCTGCCGGGTGCTTCTCCATTTTCAACCGCTTGCGAGCGGCAGCCGGCAGTGCGTCAGGCTTGACGACCTTGGACGGCTCGGGTCTCCGTCGAGAGGCCGACGCGACTTCGCCCTGCAGCTGGCGCATGGAGAGCAGGATCGCCTAGACAAAGCACGTCTATCAGTGTCCACACAACGCAAGCAGCCAGAGCCAAACGTACGCGATTGCTCTTGAGCAGCTCAATACCGAGCGCAAAGTTCTCATGCGCCATGTTGTGGAAGTAAAAGCCGCCAATGGCGCGGCAGCCGTTCATGAATGGTGGGAACGCCGAGCGCACGATGCGCGTGAACTCGTAGACAGTCATGTATGGGAACAACTGTGTGGGCAGTTGCGTACGGCCAAACACGAGATTGATCTCCAGGATGAAGAGCAGCAGACCGCCGGCGAAGGACCAGGCGCGCGCTTCCTGTGCGTTCTCACTGAACGTGAGCACGAACGTGAGCACGGACCAGAGTGCGTAGAACGAGAGCAGACCGATGACCATCTCGATCTGCGCGGCCTGGGTCTCCTTCTCCACGGCGCCTTCGCCGTAGACGTCGTACAGAGAGCGCTTGTGGGCATCGCCTAGCACGTCAAACGCCAGACGCAGGCGGTTGAATTCCTCCACGGCCGTGGGTGACGGGTTCTTGTCCGGATGCAGCTCCACAGAGCGCAAGCGGAAGGCGCGTTTGATGTCTGAGAGCGGCGCATCGCGAGGCGCGCCCACTACGTGATAGAAGTTGGACTCCTGCTGGTAGAGCTCTTGGCCCTAGAAGACGTGGAACGGTTAGCTCAGCTCAGCAAACGCACGAGACACGAGCCACGTACGATGGTGAAGGCAGCCAGTAGCGTGAGGAAGGACACTGCGTAGAAGAAGCCTCGCTGTCTAGAGAACCTGCCTGGCTGGAGGATCCACGAGATCGCGGGCGACACGATGAAGAGCTGATACAGCACGCCCGAGAACCCATCGGCCGACACCATGCTGCTTGCGCTCTTGAGGCTGATTGACGTGGCAGGCACAGAGAGCGGATGGGTGGGTCACTATCCGGACACGGGTCGGGCTCATGGGTCACTAAAAGCCTTGAATAATCGGCATGGTGTGCACCACCTTATATGTGTTTCGTGTGTGTCACATGACAGATATCAAGGACAAAAATCGCATTCAAGTTTTTTTTTATGGCCGTTTCACAAAGTTCGAGAAAAGCTGCTGATTTTTCAAGGTTAAAATTACCGCGGGTAGGGGATCGTCCGTCCCTCCACCTCTTTGCCTGGTTTAACAGGTGGTTAGGGTTTCGTCCTGTTCCAGTCGTTAGGTACCATCTGTGATTGGCCAGTTGAAGATGTGACGCAGCGCGAAAAGGGTTGGAGATGGACAGGCCGGTCATAAGTGCTGGTGACGCAATGGCGTGGAAGTCGCGTGTCATCTCCAGTGGGTTCCGCCACTTGAGCATTTGCTCCCGACTGCGCAATCCACCTTCCCACAAACCAAACAGAGCGTCACTCTTGCAATTCCGCCCCGCGTCGCACAAGAGAAGCAGCGATGTTGAAAGCCGGAGCCATGTGAGTCTTCCTCTGATCGTCGCTCGGGTTCCTATTCCGGTGTCCTGACCAATCATGAACAACAGCTCGTCCTCACAGCAGACTGAGAACCTGGCGCTGCTACGTCGCGAGACCATGCGTCCTGCAAAGCCGAGGTGAGTCTGGGTTGGTCCCATTGCGTCCTTTCGCACAGACTCTTAACACAAATGATCCATGCAGCCTTGCGCCGCCAGCTCACCACCCACAGAGCGTGTTCCAGTCCATGTGGATTGGCGCGACGGCCGGTATGGGCGGAATCATCGCCGTGTACCCCGTAGACGTGGTCAAGACCCGCATGCAACACAGCCGCGTGTCCAGCTCGGCACTTCAGGTGCTGAACGGCATCTTCTACAAAGAAGGCGTCCGCTCTTTTTACAAGGGCCTCGGCCCGCAGCTCTGCGGCACGATCCCCGACAAGGCCGTATCGCTCGCCACGCGCGAGTACGTCAAGGGCAAGTTCGCTGACCCGAACGCCTTTGTGGCGTCGCTCGCATCTGCCACCGCGTCTGGAGTCATGCAGTCTGTGGTCATGAACCCGGTCGAGGTCGTCAAGGTGCGCATGCAGATCGACAGCTCGCTGAATGCGCTCGGGGTCGTGCGTGAGCTGGGGCTCCAAGGATTGTACCGAGGCTACAGCGCCTGCATTTCGCGCGACGTCATGTTCGCAGCCACGTACTTTACTCTCTACGATATGGCAAAGCGCAAGCTGCAGATTGAAGACGGCTCGTCGATCGGCTGGGCCATGGCGGCCGCCTCCACGGCCGGTATCCCCGCAGCGTTCCTCTCCACGCCGCTGGACCTTTGCAAGACTAGAATGCAGGCTCGCGGTGCGCCCTCCAATCTCGGCATGCTCGGCACCTTCAAGCAGGTTTATTCAGAAGGCGGCATGGCTGCGCTGTTCGCTGGCTGGGGCCCTCGTGTCGGCCGCATCGCGCCCCAATTCGGCATCGTGCTCGTGTCCTACGACTGGCTGACGTATAAATTCAGCGGCAATGCAGCATGAGCAGCATTGAAGCGCATGGCAGTCAGTCAAACTACAGTAATCCTCAAATATAACGTTACCTTATTCCTCCATCCATTGATCTCTCGCACATGCGCAAACACTAGACAGTCGTTCGGCATTTCATGACCACTCACCTGAAGGATGCGCCTCTGAGGCCCATCTCATTTCCCCATCTCGTGGTAAACGCAAACAGGTCGGACGCAATGTCACACAAGGTCTGCTTGGGTCTCTTGTTGCGTTATTATAGCACCAACCAATCCTTTGTGCCTGCCTGCCTTATCTATGCAAGGAAGCCGATTACGCATCGACCAAAAGCCACGCCAGAGCTTCGTCCTTTGTGACTGCGGCGAACTCCTTGGCGTCCAAGAAGAGCTGCACGCCATGCGACAGCGTCGCCTGGTTATCTAGTACCTGCAGGCTCAGCGATCCGCTCGATGTTAGCGATTCCTTCACATCGGCGTACTCCATGGAGGCCACGTACGACTTGATGTCCTCGGCAGCGACCTTGGTGTCCTTGGCGAGCACGGCATCCGCGGCGAAGAACACGCTCGGGCGAGCGACCACGAGCGTGATGCTCGAGTCGAAGAACTGGGCGTCCTCCGAGATGATCGTCACGCTGTGTGAAGGTTGCAGCGCCACGGGTGACGGGGTCGAGCCCAGAGCCGACGTGATCATGGGCAGGAAGCCCTTGATAGCCGAGGTAATTGCAGTCGAGCCTTCCTTCTCTTGGAAGAAGACCTGGATCTTGTCCTGCACGACCAGGCCAGCCTTCTTACGCAGCTTCTGCACACGCGTGATGACCTCACGCGCGCAGCCCTGCAGCTTCAGCTGATCGTCTTCTCGCGTGTCGATCACAACCGTCAGGTTGCCTTCCGGCGACACATCGGCTTCGTAGATCTTCTTGTCGCCCTTGAACTCGCGCTTGACAAAGAGGTCGTCACCAGAGAGTTCGTGCTCACCGAACGTGACAGACTTGTTCGTCAGGAACGCGTTGACATCGTCATGCGACATCTGCTCCACCTGCTTCTTGACGCCGCTGAGAGCCTTGCCAAGACGACGACCAAGGGCCTTGCTGTTGGCTTCAGCCTTGAGTACGCACCAGGCCTTTTCGTCCGAGGTGAATTCCAGATCGCGCATGTTCAACTCGTCATGGATATAAGTCGTCAGAGCCTCAAGGCCGGCCAGAGCGGCAGCATCGCTCGAGACGACAATGACCTTCTTCACGGGGTTCTTCAGCGAGATCGTACGGCGTTCACGCACAACGCGGCCCATTTCAATGACGGTCTGCAGGTTCTTCATGGAAGTCTCGACGCCTTCATCCAGACGGCTGGGATCGAAGTCCGGCAGCATAAGGTAGTGCACACTCTTGGCGACACCATCGGCGTCCTCCGCGAGCCCAGTCACCTTGTTGACAACGTTCGGGTGGAACTGACGCAGGAACTGGTACATGTATTCAGCGAAGAACGGTGTGAACGGAGCCATGAGCTTGGCTAGGTTGTACAGTACTTCGTACAGTGACGACAGAGCAATGAAGGCTTCGTCGTTGCCAGCCGTGCCCTTAAGGCGAGGACGATTCAGGCGCACATACCACTTGGTAAGCTGGTCAATGAACTCAACAAGGCGAGGCACGACCGTGTACAGTCGGTAGGCAGCCATTTCTTGGTGCACAAACTTAATCAAGTTGTTCAGGGCAGCAATGATCCACGAGTCCATGACGTTCTTCGTCGCAAACGCGGCTTCCTTGCTAGGCACAAACGCCACACCTGTGCTTTCCTCAAGACGAGCGGCGTTCTGGGCAAAGAAACGAGCCGAATTAAACCACGGGAGGAACAGATCACGGATCACACCGAGCACACCGTCCTGCTTGAAGCGCAGAGGCTCAGCACGTACGACAGGTGAGTTGATGAGGTACAGACGCAGAGCATCAGCACCGTACTTGTCCAGGATATCATTGGGGTCCGTGTAGTTGCGCAGACTCTTACTCATCTTGCGGCCATCCTCAGCAAGCACAAGCCCATTGCAGATCAAGTTCTTGAAAGCGGGCTTGTCAAACAGAGCCGTAGACAACACCATGAGCGTGTAGAACCAGCCACGGGTCTGATCCAGACCTTCAGCGACGAAATCAGCCGGGAAGCCTGACTCAAACTTTTCCTTGTTTTCGAACGGGTAGTGCTGCTGTGCGTACGGCATCGATCCACTCTCAAACCAGCAGTCAAACACTTCCGGCACACGGCGAAGTACGCCCTTGCCCTGCTTGGACGGGATCGTCAGGTGGTCGATGAACTCGCGATGCAGATCTGTGGCGCGTTCGCCAGTCAGCTCTTCAAGCTCAGCAATCGAGCCAATGCAGACAACCTCTTCGTAGTCATCGCTGACCCAGAGCGGTAGTGGTGTGCCCCAGAAACGGCCACGCGAGATGTTCCAGTCCTTACCGTCGACCAGCCAGTTGTGGAAGCGCTTCTCCTGCACGAAGGATGGGACCCAGTAGGTCTCCTTGTTGTTGGCCACGATACGGTCACGAATGGCCTCAACGTTGACGAACCAGCCAGGGATAGCGCGGTAGATCAAAGGCGTACCCGAACGGTAGCAGAACGGGTAGCTATGGACGATCGTGCCCTTCGACACGAGACGGTCGCGACTCTTGATGTCCTTGCAAATGATATCGTCGGCCTCCTTCACGTGCAGACCCTTGACGAGCGGCACCTGGTTCGTGAAGCGTCCATTATCGTCCAGCGGGTTGGGCAGCGTGAACTTGTCCGTCACTCCATTAGCGACGCAGACGCGGTAATCGTCTTCACCAAACGTGGGCGCCTGGTGCACAATACCGGTACCGCCATTGTCGGACACGTAGTTGTCCGAAAGCACACGGAAGGCATTCTCCCAGTCGGCAAAGCAGTCGAAAAGCGGCACGTACTTCTTGCCCACGAGCGTTGAGCCCTTAAACTTCTCAAGCACTTCGAACTCGCCGCCCTTGTAGCCCTTCTTCTCCATCTTGGGGTACACTTGGCACAAACGCGCCTCGCCAAGGATGTAGATCTTCTCGGTCTTGATGTCCTTGACCTTGACGTAGTCAATGCTTTCGTTTACACACAGCGCCAGATTGGACGGCAGCGTCCAGGGCGTGGTCGTCCAGGCCAGCAGCGACACTTCAGGCGACTCCACGAGCGGGAACGCCACGACCACGGACGGATCAGGCGTGTCACGGTAGTCAAGGTTGGCTTCAAAGTTGGACAATGACGTGGTGCAGGCCGTCGAGTACGGCAGAATCTTGTAGCCGCGGTAGACCAGGTTCTTGTTGAAAATGGTCTGGAAGACGTTCCAGACCGACTCCATGTACCACGGCTCCATGGTCTTGTAGTCGTTCTCGCAGTCGATCCAGCGGCCGATGCGCTTGACCGTCTGCTCCCACTCCTTGGTGTAGCGCTGCACAATGCCGCGGCACTCGGCGTTGTATTTGTCAATGCCCATCTCGAACACTTCCTCCTTGGTCGTGATCTTGAGCTTCTTGTTGATCTCGTTCTCCACAGGCAGACCGTGGCAGTCCCATCCAAAGCGACGTTCGACGTAGTGGCCGGTCTGGTGCGCGTAGCGCGTGACCGTGTCCTTGATCGTACCAGCCAGGATGTGGCCTTGGTGCGGCAGGCCCGTGGCGAAGGGCGGGCCATCGTAGAACGTGAAGGGCTTGCGGTCCTTGGACAGCTCGAGCGACTTCTTGAAGGCGTCGACCTCTTCCCAGAGCTTGAGTGTCTTGAGCTCTTCGTCTGGGAACGAGATGCGCTCCGGCAGCGAGCGGGACGGGGGCGCGGCAGCCATCAGCACAAAGAGTCGAGTGCTTGCTTTCCTCTGCGGACGAAGATTGAGGTTCTGACAGTAGCCACACAAACAAGATAAGCAGACGCAGTACCGTGCTCGCGCAAACAAAAGCTTGTGGCCTGCAATTGTTCTTGTGGTGTGGAAGATACGAATGAGTATTTTTAGCCAATAGAATGTGTGTTTTCAATAGGCTCAAATATATTAGCCAATTGAAAAATCCGTGTAATGACCAGTTATCGCCAATGATAAATGAAATACTGCGAAAGGATTCGAATCATAGAGAAAGACACCCAATTGACGTATTTTGCTTTTTAGCGAATGGGAAGTTTGCATCCTTAGCACTTTATTTCAGCCAATGAAATACTCCGAGTCGAATTCGTTTTGGACGGGACATCTCCAAAGAGTCACTTATCATCGCGACGGAAAAGAAGGCAGAGCAGCTGGCAGAAGCGAATGGCCAAAGTCCGCCTTTATGTGGGAGAAAAGAGACTCAGATCTGGATCCGTCATAGAGTCGCATTCGAAATTCGTGGGGCCGAGAACTTGAGTCCAGTACCACCATTCCATTCTTCAAGAGCGCGCCTCGGTCTCAAGTCCATCCAATGGGTCTCGGCGCTCGCACCAAGAAGTGGCTCCGCAAGCTCAGCGGCCAGGACAGCGGCAACCAGCAGGACGAAGTCATGCAGCTGCAGCCGGTCGCACTCGCCGGCGCCAGCAAGCGCGCGCATGCCCGATCCCAGCTCTGCAACTCGTTCGCTGTCACAGTGCCGCACGAAGAGCTTGAGGGCTACCGACAGAAGGCCGTGAGCGACGGCAGCGCCAACGTGCAGTTCGCCGAATGCGACACCTGTATGCGCAACTTTGTCGTCGGCGCCAGTCGGTTCGCAACGTACTGCTCGGTCGATTGCAAGTCTGCGGCTCTGTTCTCGCGCTCGCAGCACGCTTTGGCAGGCGCATGAAGAAGAAGCAAGCGCTAGTATTTAATAAGTCGCAGACGTAGCGTGTTGTACATAAAGCTGGAATTCAATGCGACGCAAAACACAGTTGAGTGCGTTCTCTAGTGGTCAGAGGCTGCAGCTGAGGCGGAAGAACTACTGTTCAGATCGTTATCCGAGTCTTCATTCCCATTGGAAAATGTGAAGACCGTATTGGTGGATGCCGCATCCGAAGTCGACTCATTCCCAGATGTGTTCGTCGCTGCCGAAGACGGAGATGCCTGCTCGAGGTCTGAAGCTTGCTCTGCTGTGCCTGTGGAAGTCACATCGTCTTGGTCTTCATCCTCTGAGCCGCTTTCGCCATCAAAGCCATCACGTTCTTCGCCATCAGCGCTGTCTTCTTCGCTATCTGATTGCTCTTCGTCCATGTTCTCATCATCCACAACTTCAAACTCGATGATCTCCACGTCGCTATCATTGCCGTCGCCAACGTCATTCTCGTCAACAGGCCAGAAGAGTGTGCCTCGGCACCACGGACAGACGCGATGGCTTCAACCACAAACAGTCAGTCCCAGTCTTCTCATGACCTCACGCACAGCAACGCACCCTCACCCAAACTCAATGTACGTCTTCCGACAGCTTCCATGCAACACATGGCCACATGGGAGCACATTCACGCTCTCCACAGACGCAAATGTGACCTGAATACGCACGAAATCCGTTCTATAAGTCTGCAACAATACAAATTGCGGTCCATTTCCTCACATACCTCCATGCAGATCGCACACTCGCGGTGCATGGAGCCTAGCAGGCACTTGTGCTTGTTATCGAGCGACAGTGGATAGCAGCCGCAGCACGTATCGCAATGGAAAAAGTTCTCACGGCCGCCCACTCTGTACAGGCACCAGCGTCAGCTGTCATTACAGTAAACGAGCTGCCGTCAACGTTCTCACCTGCAGATGCCGCAGCCATCGCAATGGAAGATCTGTTTCTGCTGGCCTTGGTTGTCGAATAGGTTGCACACGCTGCAGAAGTAGTCGGCCATGACCAGTTTGCAGTTCATGCACTCGCGAGCGCACTGGATCATTCCCATGGCATCAGACAACACGACGATCGTGCATACCAGCAAAGACATACACACGCTCACCGGCTGCTCGGTCTGGCAGGCGCGACAACACATTTTGCGGATAGCGTGGCGGTCGATCTCGTGGCCTTCGACCTGCTCCTTGTGGCACAGGCGGCAGCCGAACCACTGCTGGCAGCATTCAGCCAGCACATCGCATTGACGCTCGTAGTGCTGGCAGCCATTCACCTCAACTTGCGGCTCTGCTTGGTCCATCTCGGCACTTGACGCGGTAAATTTACAGTGCCCAATCACATTATTGGAAGCAGATGTACCGTATGAAGGCTCAATAGTGAACTCTACTGTTCTTCCATGCGACAAAGCGCGATCATCGACCGCCATGGTCCATGCCCAAGAGCAGGAGGCTGGCTCTTCAAGCAGCAGCAGCAGTAGCCGCGTGTTGCGAATCGCGATAGAAGCGGTGCTAGAGCAGATCTACGTGCGACCACGCGCCGAGAGCTCTATGAAGCTAGCAGGCGGCATTTTAGCGGCGCTGCTGGCGATCAAATACTCGCGGAGTCTCAAATCGGCATGCGCCATCGGGTTTCTCGCTGGGGTCTTCGCGCAATCTGTGTATGCTGACGTGCTGCGGAAGAAGCCGCTGCCTCCACCGCCACTGCCGTCGTCTGCGCAGCCAAAGCACAAGAAGCAGACGCGAGTAGTGAAGAACCAAGCCGGACCGTCATAGAGAAAGCCCCTTATATATTGTAAGCCTATCTTTGACATAATCACGACCGTTCGCTGGCCTCTGAGAGAATCTGCAGTGGATCTTCAAGCGCAAAACAAGCTTCGAGTCTCTCTGCATACGGCGACGCATCGCAGAAACGTAGGAACTCTAGCACATCGTGCTCGCCCCAGTCTCGGACTTGTTCCTGGTCGTCCACTGTCGCTATTGGAATGTCTGCAAAGCGCCACAGTTCGTATACGAGTCCTGCTTTCAGTCGAGGCGTCTTCGAGCTAGGGTTTTCCCATCGCACGAGGACGTGGAATGCACGGAAAAGTCCGCGCGAGAAGACTGGTAACAACGAGGCCAAATCGCTGTTAATGCCGATCTTGCTGGATGGATATGCACTCCAACTCAGTATCATTGTCAATACAGATGCAGAGGTTGGTTCTCCTATTGGGGTCGCATCTAAATTCGCAAACAGCGAGAACAACAGCTCACGGGCGTCATGAGCCACGGTATCACTGATTTGACCGTCAAACCACATTGGAAGTCGCTCGAATTCGGTCCATGAAATCGTCGTCTTGATTGCCAACTCGCCCACAGTTGATGCAGACAACGCCCGAGTATTCAGGAGCCATTCCAGAAAGAATTCCAGCGGCGGGAAATCTAGGAATTGATGATATAGTAGCGATAGGACCATCATTCGCCAGCACACGAGCTCCGAACAAGTCACCACTAGTTGTCCTGCCAAACACGCGATTGCGTTGACGTCTCGCCACGCCGACGGGAATTCCTCCTGCGTTGCGATACTCAAAACCCGCGTCACAAAATCCGTCTTTGTGATACGTGCGAGGGAAGCTGGACTGCTTGATGGATTTTCGGCCGCTTGAAACACTCGAATCAAGGCTCGAACTTGGGCAAACGACAAATACTGGCTCAGATATGCTTGCGATCGCATTTTTACTGGTCCAGTCAATGGCCGATCCGGTGGGAAGACTGGAACTGGCCAAACTGCACGGCCAGTCAGCCGCATGTCACCCATGATGGAGGCAATGCGTGCGTTCTTGTGTCTGATATCCGCTAAGATAAGTTGTTTGAGATCGTGAACGTGATTGTAGTAGCAATTACTGAGTGTTTGTCTCATTTTGATCGCATAATTGCAAAGCAAGGTCGTCTGCTGAAGAAAGCGCCTGAGCTCGCAGGCGACTACGTTTCGCTCATGCAATGCAGACTCCTCAACAATCTTCGCTTGATCGTCGTCATGTCGGAAGACAAACGCTGAGGCAACTGAGCGAAGTCGATGGCTCATATCTTCACAAACGTCAGAGTAGGTGTCGTCACTTGGTAGCTCCATCACAGCTGCGAATGCCTCGCTCATGATCGCATGAGAAAGCACTACCTCGTGATTGGCAGCAACGTCTTTGCTGAGAAATGGAAAGCGAATATACAGATCACTTCGGAGCAGATCAAATAATTCCATCATGTGGCTTTCCAGTCGAAAGGTAATGGACGGAAGCATTCGAAATACCGCATCAACCACTGAAATGGCTGCTGGCGATGAATCTGTTTCAAGCGCACGAACGAATGCATTCGCTTGTATTCGCTTGGCGTCTACCAGATCCCCCAAAGACACTTCGAGTTCAGTCAGCACCCTCTATAACCACAGAGCAAACCCAAAACTGTCAGTCACAAAGATGAACAAAGCTGATCTAATACTTAGTCAGGCAAACCTCTCGCTGAGACTTCACAGTGCGAACTTTGGCCAATGATTTCGCGGTATCGTCCAAGACTGCCTGAAACTCTGCGGTTCCTCCAAGAATTTCATTGAGCGTTTGCCGTGCTTGAGTGCAAATAGAAGTCGCATCACAAAGCACACGACGAACGATGCCAAATCGGTCGGATACGTGTTGTTGCATCTCTTGGTCTAACTAAAACGGATAAAAGGATGACAACAGGCAAACGGCAGTTCACATTGAATAACGTACCTTGTCCAGACGGAACGACAGAGATTCGATTGCATCTTGGTCGAAATCAAGATCTCCAGCAGCTCTCATCCAATGTACGCGCGGGATTGTCCCCAATATTGCTCGTCTTCGCTCACGGGCATTTAATAGCTCATCAGCTATCTCGTGGGCGTCACAAGCAATTGCTAGAGTGGCTTCCTTCATAGTCTCGTGAGTGAATACATCAATCGCTAAATGCATAGTTTCCACCACGACATCGCCATTCATGTGAAGCGGATCGATCTGCAAAGTATTATCGTGTCAATCGGCAGTTTATTTAAGACAATGTGCGATGGGAATTCACCACGTACCCTTGTAAGACACGTTGATTGACTCCAGAATCCTTCTAGTTGGTCTTGCCGCTCCCTTTGTCGACTATTTTCTTCCTCCATTTCGGCCTTGGCGTGAGCTTCAGCTGCAGCAATAGCAGTTGCTTTCTTTGAATCCCCGCGTGCGAGAAGAACCGAAGAACGCATTTTATTGTCAGGCTCCCCAATTGCGTCGGAAGCAAGAATTTCACTGGGATCCACAACATTTGCCGATGGCTCCTCTGTCGTGGAGAGGCAAATGGCAGCGCTCAAGCCGGAATGGAATGGCAGACCAACTGGCTCTGACCTTGCAGACATGGTTTCAAGAGCGGTTATTCTAGAAAGCTTTTCTTCTTCGTCAATTGTATCTGCGCTTGCGATCAATGCTTTCTCTAAAAGTTTCGCTTCTTCTGTCGATCTATACAGCAGCAGAATGTGAAACATATACAATCTACTCTTTTTAAGGCCAAATAAAAACAACACCAACCTTGGAAAATTATGCAAAATGCACCCCATTAGGTTAGATCCCGTTCGTTCAGCTTCACTCTGTTCTTGAGTTTCTTCCCTTTCGAACGACGTTCTGCGATTTCGCGAAAGCAGGATTGCAGCGACCATAACATCAACTGCTAATGCTTCTGGTACTGCAATGCCTTTTTGCCGTGCTGCCGATACTTTCAACCCAAACACACCTAATTCGCGCTAGAAGGCAAAATCATCAGTACGAGATCATCTCAAAGTGGTCAACTAAGAATACTATTACTCTACCTGTCGGTCGCTGAGCGTTGAAACTGCATCGGTTTGCTTTTGTGGATCGTAGGTGAATCTCACGCACTCTTCCAGAAGATCTTCCACGATCAGATACTCCATACTGTGTTCAACTGCAACGCGAGCAGCATACGATGCGCCAGCAGCATCACACGTGACAATACTTACGATGTGGAACGTAGACAAAGCAGGCCATTTTGTGTCGAGTGAACTAGGCGGAGTCGTGATTTCTTGAAAAAATGTCTGAACCGAAGATTTCACGTTGAAATTCTCTGGAGCCGAACCCAATGGGAGATGACTCCAGACACCACCAAACGACTGGAGCTCGCGAACCAGAAGAGTTGCTTCGTAAGTATCTGTCTTGGATACAGGCGCGTAGTTTGCTCTTTCTCCATCAAACCGTATAAAGGTTTCATGTTTCAGCTCTTCATATGCCTCGAGAGTTGGCGACCTACAATAATCACCGATACCAGCAACTTCAAACGCAATCTAGATCCTCCAAGATAGGCTAAACTTACGGTAACGCGTCAATTCTTACGACGAGAATAATGAGCGCATCGACTGCATCTGCAACGATCTCCAATTTCTGGGTTGTAGCTTTGGTTTTTGAACGCTCTCTGATCCTTTCTAGAATTTCCATGTCGGTCTCTCTTTTTTCGGTTCCAATTTCCCGCAGACGATCATAGTTTGCCTCCAAGTCTGCACGTTGGCTTTCAAGAAACAGCTCCCGCACATTAATTTTAGTGTCGACTGGCTCGGACGATTCATTCGCAGTAGCTTCATCATTAAGTACATCTTCTTCCATGTCGCTGGAGTTTTCAATCAAATCGGCGTCTGAGTCCTCTCGAATCTATACATACAATTGAGTATTAGAGAGTTAGTCACACGATGCATTTATACCGAACTGATATTCGTACCAACGATCGTTTCTGGTTAGCGAAATTTTTCCGTCTCCGTCGCCTTCGATCCGCTTCTGCAGCCAATTGCGCTCGTCGTCGTTCACGCAGTTCTTTCATCATTTTTAGATTATTGGACGGACGAAACGAAAGCTCTTCGACTTGTTTTTCGAGAAATTGCAAATGCGCCAGCGGACCAGCGTCGTCCGTTCCAATGGCACGCATGGGCACGTCGTTAGCAGAGCTAGCTACATTGCCAAGACCCATCCGACTCATGTTGTCTTCAAATTCGGTCACGCCTTCTACTGCATCAATCTGAGTTTCTCGTAATCTGGTCTCCTGCTGCAGGCGCTTGCGTTCAGCTAATGTGAGCTCAAGTCGCAAATCATCACGTTCCGCTTGCATGAACAATTTCTTTCATCGTGAGTCAGCGAGAGGTTGGATTTAGAAGACTGCTGATGTACTCAGAGAGTTATTCTATACCTGTGTTCGTGACCATTTCGCTTTATGTTCTCTATCCCAGTCTTGCATAAACTTTTCTTTTTGCTTGAAATGCGTTCGTAAGTTTCCCATTCGAGCCGTTGCGCTTGAAGCTTGCTCAGTTTTCGAGTTTCGCTGCCACTACATACATAACCAAAGCATTAGGAACAGATCTGTGGCTCGCGAGAAGCAAGCGTTGTGTATACGAACGTCGTCGAGCTCATTTTCTCTGGTCCACTGAGCTTGCTCGAAGGCTCGTAAATGAATCGTCATGTTGACGTCTTTTCCAAAACCAACTTCACGCGGATGGAATTTCTTGATTGTCTCCTGCACAAACCGCTCTTCCAGATCGCGCGGTGGCTTTACATCTTCCACTGGCTTTCGAGGGTCGTAGATTCGGGTCTTGACTAGCTTGTGCTCATCACGTGGCTTTTTCTTTTGGCGCTGCACAAGGTCTTTCAACTGTAGTGATAGCTGAAGGATCGCTGACCTGTCCTCAATAATGATAGCGCGACGAGCACTGACCGGCAGAGGATGACCCAATGCCTCAAGTGTTTGGCCAAGCTGCTCCAAATTCTGCACTTTCGAAGGCATTGATGTGTCATCGCGGTATTTGTCTAGGTGTTTCTCCATTCCAGCTGCATGCAGCACCTGCGCGAATATGTAGCCATTGCTGAGATCTCGCTCCAGCACGTGCACCTTGCGATCCAAATGCAGCTCCTCATTCAGCCAACGTAGCAATATTGTGGTCATGCTGCATCTGAGCGATCACAGAATCCGAGCCAACTGGTCTTTGACTGCCAGAGGAATCGAAACGACTTGAGATAAATATACCTCGACTGGTCGTTCACTACGTGGATGGATCATGCATAGTACATGGCAGAGGGAGAGAATCCGGCAGGGCACGCTGAAGCAAATTATTATGGATACACGGTCGGGGTCACTACAGTAGCCCCATACTACACCTTCTCGGAGTTGGCATTGGTGGGGCTGCACCTGTTCAGAATCCAATTCACACGGTCGAGTTTCTGTTGCTGCGAAAGCGGCGCACGCCTTGTCCAAGCCGTGAGCTCCATCAGCCGCTCTTCTAACAGCGAATCGGTCCAAAGCAATGTATCGAGCGAAAAGCTGTCCATTCATAGACAAGTCAATGGTTGGTTCAAGTGGTGATACCGCAACAGAGAGCATACCCTTTTTGGGATTCGTCAGTGCTGTTTTCTGGTGTCTGAAGCGGTCGCTGGTGTCCGACTCGCAGAGGCGCGAATCCTACAGTTTGAATGGCAATCACGCGGGAACATGAGATCCAATCGCACGTTAAGCGCCATCTTTCTTCTCTTTATTACCATCGGGTGGTAGCGGAGGCTTGCCAATGTCCTTTACGACCGCGATGTCTTGGTTCGGGTACCACGCTGCGCATCGTTCAGTCTCGCGCAGGTCGATTGCCACCTTCTTTCCGTCAACCTCTATCTGTACCTGCGACTGGTTGCTGCTGTTGGCCGTACGCTGCGCATGGTCCTGCAGCACGATCCACAACGATGAGAGACCAGACGGAATGAATGCAACAAACACCTGATGGACGAGCGCGTGTCTAGAACTGGCTGGTGCATGATGTAAATAATGGACTAAAACTGGCTAAATAGAGAGCCCAAGCCATCTAAGAAGCAGGTACCGACCGGCATTGTCTCGCAGCTCCGCATCTCAGTCTTGATCACCCGACCGGCCAATTGCGACCTGACCGACCGGTCAGTCTGTCTGTTTTGGGAAAGACGAGCGAGCGAACCGTGACACATCGCTAAAGTGCGACGAACCGATGCGTTACCGCCGGTATGAGGACGAAGAGGACGAGGAGCTGAGCCACGGATGACGTAGCGCTTGAGCGGCCGAGAGCCGGCGCTTGGGGTCGATTGTCAGCAACGCATGCAGAAACGCGATGAACTGCACGTCGATCGTTTGCACGATCTGCTTGAGCGACTGCGAAGGCATGGCGGAGGGAGCGCACAGCACACCCTGGCCTTTGCTGTTCATGCGGAAGAACGAGCTCTCACTGAACTCAGCCAAAAGCTCAGGACGCTGCTCAATCAAGTCCGATGGGATGGGACCTAATACATTCATGTTAGATACGCTGATAACGCACACGTAAGCAATCAATGACACATACCGATGGTCGCAATGATCCGTGCCAAGAGCGCCTGCTCCGAGTCGTTCTGGAACAAGACTTGACCGGTGAACAGCTCTGCGAGCACGCAGCCCAAAGACCAGAGATCAATCTTTTGATCGTAGATGAGACCAAGAATGACCTGAGCAAAGTACCACAGGTTAGCCGTGCAATGGATTGGAATGACTTCGTTTGAAGCTCGTACCTCTGGAGCTCGATATGATCGCGACTGAACGTACGTCGTGAGATCGTCGGTGACAAAGCAGGCGGATCCAAAGTCAATGACCTTGATTTTGCACTCGTTGAAATCGCTGAATAGGATGTTCTCCGGTTTCAGATCACAGTGCACAAGGCCAATTGTGTGGAGCGTATGCAACGCTTCTAGAATCTCCGTCGCGATGCGCTTCAACCGGGTCATGTTAAAGTAGTTGATCACACCGCGTTGCAGCAAGAGCGTGGAAAATTCGTACAAGTTGTCCCGTAGAAGCTGCAATTGGCATACATATACAAGGGCTCAGTTCAATGCGATTATGAAAGTGAAGAAGAAACATCCATACCTCAGTGACGATAATCAGATGCTCGCGAAAGTAGAAATAATCCAGTAGACGCACCAAGTGCTTCTCATCCACGTTGCAGTTCTCTGCAATGTACTCCAAGACGCGAATCTCATCAACTCCTTGATCGAAGTATTCTTTTTTGTTCTTGATGATTTTCAGACACACGATCTGGTATGTTGCCGTATCCACACACTTGTATGTTCGACTGAAAACTGCCTCCCCGATTGCTTGCTCTACCTGCATCACAGCAAATCCTCTCAGTTACAAAACATAAGTACCCATCACATTTACGCGTACTTTGTATCGCCCTCCAATAAGGCTTCCTGTTCGCGGTTTCCAATCTTGATGAGGCTCGAATCCGGTTCGATTCTTTTCGCGAATGATGCGCAACTGAAACGTATCGTACTCACGGTCTAAACCATCGTACTCGTCTTCTTGGTCGTCAACGTCTGCGTCTTCTTCAACATCCTCTTCCAACGAGTCTCGAAACTCGGCAGGTTGGCCGTTGGAAGAAAACGTATCGTTCCTTCGGTAATTCGTTTCTGAAGGGTTGCTCAATGGGGTATCATCTTCGTCCATCTGAAACACTTTCTCGGCTTCGTCAAAGTCTTCTTCATCGTCTTCAACGCCATCTTCTTCTTCTTCAACGTCGTCGTCACGAAGACTTTCGTCTTCGCACATGGAGCTGATGATCTCGCTGTAGACCTCATCTTCACCTCGCACTGTGCCTTCCTCCTCTTGCGTGAACACAAACTGGTTTGGTTGTCGAGGCCACAGCGCGGACACAGGCTCGCCATCTTGCGAGATGTTGCCAGGCGATGCGCCAAGACACACCGAAGACTGCGGCGACGTTGAGGACATGCGATTGACTTCGCTATTGCGTACTGAATTGCGGCGAATGGGGATTGCGGCGACGATCGCGCCCTTGTCCATGCTACTGAGCGTCTGGTCCGACGACATGACCAGTTGATTCACAGCGTCTGCAAGGTCCTGCTCGTAGGCTGCATCAAACACGCTACTGCTACTGCTGCTCTGACTGCTAATACTTTGAGCAGCGCCATTGCGACCGTTCCCAGTAGCATTCACGTATACAGAAATCACCTTTTGCTGTGGTCGACCCATTTCTTTCGTGTGCACTCCGTCAAGAAGCTCATATCTCCCCTGCCGCTGCTCATTTTCTTCATTCCAGCGCACAAGATTCTCTACTGATAGTCGGTCATCCGATTTCGACGAGCTGCGCGAGCTTCGTTCGCTGTACGCCGTGTCTTCATCGCGCTTGGACTCGAAGTTGCCGTTGCCATTGCGATCCGCCGAATGGACACTGTTATCAAAGAACTGGTCCAGCAGCGCGCTTTCATGGCCCATCTCTTCACGCAGCGCCGCACGCAGCTTCTTGTTTGTGTGGATGCGCGCCACAGCGACTGGAACGTTCGCGATGGATTCGAGGATCATCTGCACGAGCTCGGTCCGCTCGCGTTCCTTCCGGCGATCGCGCTCAGTAGATATAGGCGACTGCGGCGACACACCGCCCAGTGCGTCCAGAGCCACCGCCACAGCCGTGGCTGGCCCTGCGGCCTGCGAGGCGTCGGCCCCGCGCAGCTGCGGCCGCTGCACGGGCGAGCGAACGACGTCCTCCGGCGCTGCCATGTCCAAGTGCCTTCCAGAGTGAGTGTAAGGTCTTTTTCCCCGCCCGTTTCACTTGGTAAAGCCAGGGAGCACACCTGGTACCGCTCTTAGCGGTACACTTGCAGGGCGTGAGTGAAGGTCAGTTGAAAAAGCCGCAACATGCCGCTGATCAAGCGACTGCTGGCGGCCGAAGAACTCCAGAAGCTCTCGCCCGAGGACCAGGCGAGAACCGCCGAGCAGCTTTTCTCGGCGAAGCTGCAGCACCGCGTGAATGCGCTGTCAATACTGAGACGCAAAGCCGCAGCTGCTAGCAGTGCGAAGCTGATTCCCATGAGCTCGCTCCTGCCTTCGACGTCTGGGACAATGCAGATACCGTCTGCGTCAAATGCGACGATGGATTGCAGTTTAGAGGTAAAGTGGTGATAGTACTAACATAGAACGCAGACTAGATCGTTGAGTCGTGTGGCATGTGCAGGTCAGCGTCCAGATCGCTGCGTCCTTGGCGCTGGAGCAGAAGCGCGTGTTGATACTGGTTTCAGATGCGGCACTTGTGTCCAAACTGCTGGTGATTGCGATGGCGAGTCAGCATCCAGGTCATAGAGCGCACGCCCACGAGGTTTGTGTGTTCCTGCTGCTTGGGTTTAACCCGACAAATCCTCAGTATAGGCGTATCCTTTGATAGATCAAGAGTCCTGAGCAACTCGCAGTCGCATTCGCAGAGCCACTTCAACGAATCCAGTTCTGTCCAGCACCTACAGTCACCAGTCTATTGCACATCATTCACTCGATCGAGCGCACGTGGCAGGTGCGGTCTCTGATCTATTATTGAACTTGCTATTGAGGTGCACTGCTCAACTGTCGATCTTGATTCACAGGAAACTCGTGATGGCTACAGTCTTGTCGTGCTGCCCTATCTCAGCGAGCTCCTGGCGCCATATCTCTCTGGCACAACCGGGCTTACGACTACTGGTAAGTGTGCTAATACCATTTTCATTTTCCTTGCGTACTCTGCTGCTCACGCTACACTTGCACAGGCGAGGGAATGCTGCGCATGCTCCAACTGGCGCTCAAGCGGGTGTGTGCGACATGCCCCTTGCGCATGCGCCAGCCCCGTTATCCGCTGCCAGCGTCATCATCGTCGTCTGACCTCTCTGAGCTGTCGCTGGTGCTAGAGTGATTGTATTTCGGCCGCGTAAACTATAAATACTCTGGTGACACCACTAAGTACGATTACGGTTTTCTTCAAGGTTGGCGTGACATTCATCCTCACAAGACCTCAATGGAGAAGGACGACGGCGCCTTCGACCTCTTCGGCAGCAGCATGCGCTCGCTCACGATCACAGACACTGGCGATAGCGCTGTCCAAGCTGTGATCGCTGCGCCTGAGTCGCCTGGCGAGCTCTTCCCGCTTGCGCCTGGCGTCACGACTACCTCGACTGCCGTCTATACGACTGCCTCAGCGCTCAAGGACGACGACGAGCTCATCAAGCCTGCAGCGCCGTTGCAGAAGACAGAAGATGGGACCGAGTTTCTGCTGTTCCCCAGTGCAGACGGAAGTGCTACGGCGGATGAATGGGTGGCTGTGCCCAGAGAGATCGTACCAGCAGCTACCGCGATCACGGCGCCCGTGTATCCTCCGTCGTACAAATCGGCAGGGAATGCAGTCGACATCATTGCCGTGCATAATGACGACTTGGACTACTTTACGACCCCGTGGCATGTACGTGAGTCGTTTGAATTGGCTTGTGCATGAACAGAGAGCTGAGTGAGAACCTTGGTGACTCTTTAGGTCGCTTTCTCCTATTCGCGCTTTCGCTTCAGCCCATCAACCAGTGTGGGCGATCGAGTGCGCATCTTTATCAACGGCCAGGAGCTGCCAACACACATGCAGTTGCTGGATCGCGGTCGATGCGTGTTCGCGACTGGTACGTGGCTCTCGTCCTGCGTTAGCCGGTGCCAGATGCTGATCTCATTCGCACTTCAGGCGGCCTCAGTCCCCCCGTCACGGACCTAAAGCACATTAAGCTCCACGAAGACCGAGCAAATCACGTCCGCTTTGAACATTTCCAGCGGTCCAGTGATACTGTGCGCTATGTGGAATCGCGGCTTCACGTCTGGGGCTCGAACGACTCGATCGTCGTGGCGGATCTCGACGGCACGCTCACGGTCAGCGATGTTGAGGGCCACATCCGTACTCTCCGACTCGGTCAGTACGACTTCCTGCACAGCGGCGCCTGCGACTTCTTCACCAAGCTGCATGAGCTGGAAATGCGCATCGTGTACCTAACTGCTCGACCAATTGATTGGGCCAGCGCGTCGAGAACGCATCTGGAGAACGCCAAGCAGCATGCCCACTCGCTGCCGCCAGGGGCTTTGATCACCAACTCCAACGGTCTCACGGGTGCGCTCTGGACCGAAGTGGTGAACAAGAACCCGCACGTGTTCAAGGCGCAGGTCATGAACGAGATCCAGCTCACGATGATCCACGCCGGGCGAACTTGTGAGCATCCGGTCTTCGTCGCGGGTTTTGGCAACCGACCGACAGATATCGTCGCGTACGAGCAGGTGGGTATGGATCCGTCGCTGATCTTCATGATCGACCCGTACTCGAATCTCAAGGCATCGAACGATCCGCGTATCTACGAGTCCTACTCTGATCCGAACGCGCTGCTCTGGCTGCTGCCACGATTGAAGCATCGCGTGCCGATGGAAAAAGTGCAGCGGATAGACGACTACACAGTGCGCGAGCTTGTGCTGGCCGAAGACCGCGAGCAGCTCCTCATGGCTGAGCGCATGGCCAGACGACTGCAGGAAGAGGAGTACGCCAAGGCTCGACGATCGAGCAGTTCTGGGCCGGCGATCTACGGATCTTACTCCATGTAGATAAAGAGAGGAAAGAATTTGCGCTTCATTTAGGAGGCTGTATAGAATATTCTTAAAGAAGAGCGAGATGGAGAGCTGAACCATTGGTTCGTCCTTCTCGCAAACACTGAAGCATACAAACACACCGAGATCCCATCGCTCTCTTGCCAAGCGAGCGAGCTTATTCATCATTCATGAGCAGACGTCCCAACGCCGGCTTTGCACGAGCCAGACGAGGGGACTCTAGCTTCAGAGGGAAGATCCGAGCTGGACAATGTGTGGGTAGCACGGCAGCGTCAGGAAGTCCACCATGTCGTCGTCCGTGAGGATCTTGCCCACAACCTTGCCGCCAAGGACCCACTTGTTGTCAGGGCGGGCGTTGACCGAGCGAGCCTTGACGCACTCTTCCAAAATGCTCTGCACAAGAGCCTTGGTAATGACCTTGCCATCCACAGTCTTTTGGCTGTGACGGATCCATTGCCAGACCTGAGCACGCGAAATCTCAGCCGTGGCGGCATCTTCCATCTTGTTGTGCAGCGGGATGCAGCCGCTGCCACGCAGCCAGGCCTCCGTGTAGACAAGCGAGACATCAATGTTCTCCTCCAGACCCTTGTACGTGATCGGGCCCGTGGGCGGCTCGATCAAATCAGCTCCCGTGATGTTCTTGCCAGCTTCTGGGATGTACGAGATCTGGTTGGGCGCAGACATGCCCTTGTTGAAGGCATCCATGGCGATCTGAACGAGACCAGGGTGAGCCACCCAAGTGCCATCATGACCAGCCTCAACTTCACGAGCCTTGTCGACACGGACATCGCCCAACACCTTATCATTAAGAGCAGGGTCGTTCTTCACAGGGATCTGCGCAGCCATGCCGCCCATAGCGTGGGCTCCACGGCGATGGCACGTGCGAACAAGCAGCTTGACGTACGAGGCCATGAAGGGCGTGGTCATGCCAACCGAGGAACGATCAGGCACGACAAACTTGCTGTGGTTGCGCAGCTTCTTGATGTACGAGAAGATGTAGTCCCAACGGCCACAGTTCAAGCCCGAAGAGTGCTCACGCAACTCGTACAGGATCTCATCCATCTGGAACACAGCTAGGATGGTTTCAATGAGCACCGTGGCGCGCACAGAGCCCTGAGGAATACTCAGGTAGTTCTGCGAGGCCACGAACACATCGTTCCAGAGCTTCGCTTCCAAATGGTGCTCCAACTTGGGCAGGTAGAAGTACGGGCCCGAGCCGCGAGCGAGCAGCTCGTGAGCATTGTGGAAAAAGTACAGACCGAAGTCAAAGAGCGAGCCCGACATTATCTGGTTGTTCACCAGCACGTGGGCTTCGTCCAAGTGCCAGCCACGCGGGCGCACGAGCAGCGTGGCGATCTTGTCATTGAGCGTGTATTTCTTGCCGGTCTGCGGGTGCGTGTACGAGATGGTCTTGCGCACAGCATCGAGCAGGTTGACCTGACCGTCGACCTGGTTGAACCACGTGGGCGCAGTTGAGTCTTCGAAGTCGGCCATGTAGCACTTAGAGCCCGAGTTAAGGGCGTTAATCACCATCTTGCGGTCTACGGGACCGGTGATCTCCACGCGACGGTCCTGCATGTCAGCCGGGATGGAAGCAACGCGCCACTCGCTCTCGCGAATGTACTTGGTCTCGGGCAGGAAGTCGGGCAGGATGCCAGCGTCCAGCGTCTTCTGGCGCTCCACACGGGCCGCGAGCAGCTGCTGGCGGCGCTCTTCAAAGTTCTCGTGCAGGAACGCGAGGAAGCGCAGCGCATCAGGCGTGAGCACGCGGCGGAAAGAGTCCTGCACCTGGCCCAGCACGCGGACGTTGGCAGCGTTGAAGTTGAGCTCGGCCATCTTGTTGTGTGTCTTGAGTGGAGGTCGGAGTGCGGCGGGCGACGCAAATGCGCAAATGAACAACTCCCTGGGGCCGCGATCTTCAACCTAAGCGGCGGCGTCCTGTCCCGGCCAGACATTTGGCCAATCACATCACGTCGAAGCTGTCGACCAACATCAGATCTTGACGTTGCCGTCGTCACGCATAGGTGTGCGAAGAAGTGCCCGGCGTACGCGTCCGCTGGCGTTCACTCGGAAAATTACCACGTCCTCATACCTTATTACTTGTAAAATATAGTAGGAACAAAAGATATGTATATTTAGAAGTCAAATTAAATCCAATATCACCAATTTTAGATGGTGCTATGAAAAGTAATGTTCGGGTCAGATGTGGCATAAAGATGATTAGAAGCGCAAGGTTTTCCTGGAAATGAATGGAAATATATTGTCGAGGGGCTAGGTAAATGAAGTATATCTCCGCCGGTGTTGATGTGAAGTGGATGTCTATCCTACGAATCCTTGAGATTCTGTAGCTAAATAAGACAGAAAAGGATATTGAATGCGCAGTCAGTGAATGTGAATCAAATGCGATAATGCGATATCCGACGAATAGTCGTTATCCAGTCTCAATCCTTCGCTTAGCGTCCATGGATGCACACATCTAAGTGCCAAGGTCCATTGTCTTGACGGCTTCCGTCAATGCAAAAGATGGCTTCCAAACAAAGGTAGGACTGAATTACTTACCGTATTTTATCTTTGGGGACGTGCAGATTCCGGCGTGCAGCCATGTGCTACGCAATGCAGTGGAGAGAGAGCGGAGCGGCTAGGGGATCAGTAGCGGACGTCCACTCCTTTTTGTGCAATAACCTAACCCTCTTTTTGCTTTTTGTATGCGTGAACGTATTGAACTCTCAAACGACACGCAAGGTGATGGTAATTTCGGTAATCCTTGTGGGGTGGTGGATGCCATAAATAGCATCACATAAATAACGGGCTTCAACTGTACCCATGTCAACACTCACAGCATGCCTGACGTGAGGCCGTAGGGCTTGAGCGGCATCTTGCCGTGCTTATGTGAGGCCTGACAGGCCTCAGCGTAGGACTTGGATACGTCGATGACCTGGTTAAGCATCACCATGTTCTTGGCTTCCTCAATGAGGAAGATCACGCTGCTGAATGACGGCCGGTGAGTCGGATCCTCATCCCAGCAGACTGACATGAGTCTCTGCAGCACGCCCGGGATATGGTCACACAGAGGTGGTCGCAGGTTCTCGTGTGCTACCAAGTAGGCCAAACTGATGGGGTCATGCTCCAGATACGGCTTCTTGAAGCAGAAGAGCTCCCTAGCGGACAGATCAGAGTGAGTTTGACAGCCCAAATGGATCCCAATGACTCATTACATCCCACCAGAGCACGATGCCGTACGAGTACACATCGATCTTTTCCGAGTAATCTTCGCCTCGAAAGACCTCCGGCGCCAGCCAACGCGGGGTACCGCAGATTGTTTGCGCATTCGAATGGCGCTTGAGGCTTCTGGACAGACCGAAGTCGCTCAGCTTGCAGCGAAACTTGTGCGTAATCAGCAGGTTCTCTCCCTAGAGACCGAAGCAATCAGCTTTTCCTATCCGATGGGCAGTTAAAAAGACTCGATACCTTGATGTCCCGGTGGAGTACGACTGGGTCGAGCGAGTGCAGATAGGAGCATGCCTTGGCGCAGTCCAGCGCGATGTCGAGCGTCAACCCCCACGTGATATTGAGCTTCCTGCTCTCGGCTAGCTGCAGCAGACCCACGACGGACCCAGCACACAGCTCTGTGATCAGACAGAACGTTGGCGGATCGGAGACTGCACCCAGGAACTGCACAATGTTGGGATGCGTCAGGATCGATAGGATGCGCAGCTCGTTCTCAAAATCCTCGATGACCTTGGACGAATACTGCTGCACGAGTAACTGCTTGACAGCCACACGCTTGCCCTTGTACACAGCCTCGTAGACAGCGCCAAAGTTGCCTGTGCCGATCGGTCTCTCCATCTGAATGTCGTCAAAGCGCACTTGCAGCCCAAAGGACAGATTGTGGTCGATCACGCACGAGTCGGTGATCTTGTGCGTTCGATTCGAGAGCGCCACATACACGAGCGTGCCAGCCTGGTTGGTGGACTGGAAGCGATGAGTCTGCGGCGACACCGTCACAGGCTGACGCGAGAGGAGGCCGCCCATGGAGATCGACTACCGCTGGATCAAGTCAAGCAAGCTCAAGAGAGAAGCGAGAAACGCAAGTGGGAGAAGAGTAGGGCTAAATATACTTTGACTCTCGTCCTCAAGCCCAACTCAATGATCTCCAGTGCAGACAAGGGCGACACCCCGCAGCGTCCAGTGCAGCGGCCGGTGGTCTCGAGACGATAGCACGACAGAGAAGATGTAGTAGCGATCTGTTCGCATGGCGTACTTGTAGCACGGCGCCTCGTACCCGCCGTAGGGTCCGTAGTCGTTCGTGCGGTTCTTCTTCTGGGCCTTGGTGGTCGCAGTGACATACACAACGGGCAGTGGGGCGAACAACCGCTTGGGCTCGGCTTCCACGAGAGTCCCGTCGGTCTTGTTCCACGCAGCGCCATCGACCAGCAGACCGTGCATCAGGATGCCGTCACGCGGCGGCTGTTTGATCTGCTCAAGCTTTTCATAGTCGGTGACTTCGCTGTGGTAGACCACGTCGTCCAACGCCCACCGGTCTGTCGCGTGGTGGCGCGTCACTTCCTGCCGCATGGCTGTTAAAAAGCCTTGCGGATTCGAAAGCCCTGCGAGCCAGAAGCTGTGCGGTCTTCCTTTCTCCAGCCACGCGCGCAACTGCAGACTCCGGTCGATCAGCCCCGTGAACCACAAGCCCAATGCTGAGGACAGCCACGAGATCTCATCGCCGGCGCTGCGATACAACCACGAGTGCGGCACTTTACCGTCAAACAGCGCATTGATCGTGTTGCGGATGCTGGTGGTCAGCGCAATCTCGCCCACAATAGCGCGTTGTGTGTCTGCCAGCGTCATGCGAACGATCGTGAGCACGTACTGAAGTCGCTGGATCTCCTGTAGCAGGAAGATATTCAGCGGCACTTCGACCCCACCAAGCTTGCTTCTTGTGATCTGGATGCACTCTTCCTCGTGAAAGCTTTCCGGGATGGCACTAACGAGTTCCTTGGCTTTCTTCATGACGATGTCCTCCCGAGTCTCTCCCCGCATTGAATTCGAATCGGTCGGCTGAGTCTCCAGGATAACGTTCAAGAGACACGACACTTCCTTCACGCGATACGTCAGATCGGCATTCGGATGCAGCCCAAACACTTCAGGCGAGTCCACCTTGGGGAATGTGCCCACAAACCGATGGAACTCTTCAATGTCCGAGGCATCCGGGATGCAGTAATTAAACATGGGCTGCTGTCCCTTGGCAACGATGTGCTCAGGTGAGAACGAAAACGAGTTGCTCAGGATCGTTGGATTGAGCCACGCTTCGCAGTAGGCCTTGAACAACCGCCGGTCCATCTCGTCTGTGATGCGGCCCCCATAGTGGACTTCCGCCACCATGTACTGAATCGTCGTCCAGGACACAGTCGAAGATGTGTACAGGTGCTTCTCGAGGAAGCTGATCGCTGCGCAGAGGTCGCTGGAGTTGAATTCGTACGGAACTCCAAAGCCCAAAGCCCCAAACTTCCTCCGCTCTTGCACGACCGAGTGCAGGAAACAGAACGCGAACAGCAAGGTCCGCCACTGGGAGCTCTCGATGCGGTCCAGTTTGTCCTGATCCACAAGAACAGTGTAGGATCGCAACATCCCAGCGCGAAGGCCTGACGGCGGATCATTCGTGACTTTCATGGATTTCTGCAATAGCGAGATCGGGAATGCAGGATGTGGCTCAGATGTGAGGAACAGACGGAATTCGGGCGACGTATTGTCCTTGACTTTGGCCAGAACGTCGTCCATGGTCTCCATGTAATCCAGCCCTAGGTGGCAGTTCTGCAAAAGCACCCACGAGCCGTTCATGATGGCGGCACTGATCGCTTTCGCAGCTACAACATCCTGGCCTTCGCCCATGGAAATCGACTGCACAGTCTGGCGTTTCTTCCTCGCAAAGAGCTCGATCGCCTCTGTCGGATCAGCTCCAGGCGACAGCAAGTAAAGGACCGGGGTCTCTGGCAGCATCTCGTTGTACACGCTCTCCACAGTGTCCGTGACAGCTTCCGTGTATCGAGGGCCCATCGCCGGCAGCTTTGATAGACTGGATCCGCTGCCGGCCTCGACCACTTCCACCACTTTGAGAAAATCGTTCACGGCCAAAATCGTCCGATCTTCTCGCAAGGAGCGAATCAGCAGCAGACGATGGAAATGAAGATTCGCCGTCATCGCACGCGGGTCGAACAGGATCCCATCGTAATCCGGAAGCGGAAGCCGCTCAGGCTCATTGTCTTCGTACCATTTCTTCCAGAACGCTTCGCTTCGCTCGAGATCACCCAGCAAGTTCCGGAAATGCCCCTTCTCGGTGGCCAACTGCACAGCATTGAGCCACGCTTGGTTGGTCATCCAATGGAACGGCTTTGGTTGGTCAGACGACAGTTTCCGAGACGCTCCAGCCTTGAGGAACAGCGTGATGTCGGATGGATTCAAGCACTCGGCAGTAACCAGGATCTTGAGCGTGATCATCAGCAAAAAGCTCAGCTTGTCCTTCTCGTACAGCCCTCTATTCATGTATCGATACACGACGTAGGTGAGTGTGTCGATAATATTGCTTACGCGCTTCTGCGCCAATGACGAGCGCTCCGAGATGTCAATCGCCTTCTTGAACAGCACCAGGAACTGGTCCAGCGATATTTGATACATCACATTCACGATAGCGAAATCCACGATACCAAAGTACAAGACGGACCCTCGAGTGGCCACGGGGCGATAGTGCTCTCGCTTTTCGTCGATTCCTTTCTTCATGTCTTCAGCAGCGACGATCTTGTCGTTCACCTCAGTCGCCTTGACTTTGGTGCTAGCTAGAACCGTGATGAGCTCGAGATCATCCAGCAGGTTGCCCGTGTTTGCAGACAACCGATCAAGCAAGAGCGCATCCAGTGCTATGAGGGCTTTAGTGTTGGTGTTGAGCTCTGACTGCACCCGAAGCAGTTGCTCCTCCAGTGACTTTTGCTCTTTCTGGATGACACGAGCTAGCAGTTGCTCTTCAAGGCCCTTTTGAGTGACTGTAAAGTCCACGATCATCGTTCTCGCTTGCAGCTCGGGGGAGAAATGAGGATTGGGCAGTCGCGTTGTCATGTACAGCTGGAAATCATCGTTGTATTCACACATTCGATCCAAGATGTTAATAAACTTGGTCTTGGCCTTGATGATGACGTTTTTGTCCAGCACGTTATTAAGAATGGGATCTGCGTCCTGGTCCACAGCGTCCAAGATGAGTGTCTTGCCTTCGCTCACGCAGAACTCCAAGTGGTCGCGAAGTTTTGGATTGGAAATCGATATCACACCAAACTGCGGAAGCCGCTCTGCTTCTCTGTTTAGCACCCAAGAAAGTGCTTGACCTTGTGGGTCGATCAGCAACGGGAAGCGTGATGCTTTGGCTACCAAAAGACCGTTCTGAATTGACAGTGGATCGGACGGAAGGCCCTGCATACTCCAATCACTGATGGTGCCAGCGTCAACCAGGAACAAGTCCAGCGAGAAATCAGTGGTCATCGGGATACTCTGGCGCATCAACTCTTCCGGAATGCGCGTTTTCACAAGCAGCTCTCGATAATCGCGGTTAAAAGGGCCACAATAATTCAAGAAAGCAGTTGCCAAGGCGCAATCACCGACAAGATGGGCCTTTCGTTCAACAAATCTGTTTGAATCTTCTGTCCATCGAGCTTTCTCGCCACCAAGTCCACTGATAAGCGCCGTGGCCTGTTCCATTTTCTTTTTCGTAGCGTGAGCGTATTCCTCCACTTTCGCCTTCTCTTCCATTTGCGCTTGGAAATCCTCTTGAAGCCGCGTGAGTACGCCCTGACACTTGATCAGTTTATCCTCAGACGCCTGTAAGCTGGCTTGAGCAGCTTCGAATTTACCTTCAGCAATACGTAGCGCCTCCAGTTTTGGCTTGACTACCTTCGATGCCTCATGATACATGCTCATAGCTCGAACCCAACAGCAAAGTCCCTCAGCTGCTTTTGACGCATTTTTAGCCACTGCAGCAGTGAACGACTCCAATTCCATGTACGGCATCATTAACTCGATCGTTTCGTCGTTAATGTTATCCTTCTGGTGCTTGGAAAAGTGGAACAGATTGGTCAAAAAGCGCGTATCTGCGAGCATCCCAGACTTGACGATCTGAAACGAGTCCAAGATGAAGTCACAGGTTTTCTTGTCCTTGCCCACGCCAAGCGTGACCGGGGATTTCTCGACTTTCAGCATCGGCATCATTTGTAGAATAGCCACGCAATCAAAGATCAGTTTAATAATATCGCCAGGCTTTGCGAGCTTTTTCAGCTCGTTTAAGTCGTTCGTCTTGATACTGGTCGCTGCTCGCTCGGCTTCGTCCAAAAACGGTTGAGCTTTCTTCAGGTCTTCTTCAGCGTCCTCTTTCTCTTTGAAAATAACGACAGCATCTGATTCGCACTGTTCCTTAATCTTCTGGACAATATCGTTTTCTTTCTTGGCTTCCAGCGATTTGATCTGCAGGGTTTCAAGCATTTTATTCGCAGCTGCTTCCGCAAGCACGAGCTTGGACTCTTCCTCTTTCAAGATCAGTTTCATTTTCTCGACGTCTTGTGCTCCTTGGATAAGCTTCTGAAGTCCAATATTGATGGAACTCTCATTGCGCTTGATCTCATTCAGTTTGTCACTGTACAACAGTTTGTACGAGGCCAAGAAATTGAGGAACGATCGGGGCGTTTGGAAAACGTGGCGTCTCATTTTCACGAAGTATTCACCACAAGCATCGACCACAATTTGGTGAATAGTGCCCATTTGCAGAATCAGTTGCTCTTTCACTGCAGCTGGGGACTCAATCGGGAAATCTTCCAGGTACCCTTGACTCACCGCCACAAGCGCTTGCTCAGGCCACGGCAAAAACCAATTGATTGTGCACCCACTGACGAGATTTGGATATTCATGGCATCGTTCGACAAAATTCCGACTCACTGGAGAGAAACACAGAATCAAATGCAAGTTTTGGCGCACGCGATCGTAAAAGAATCGAATGAGGTTGTCATTGGAATCGGCCAGCTCTGGACTTGCCTTCTGCATGGCACCGCGCAGTTCGCTTGCCATGACTGTCAGCTCATCGCGTGGGAATAAACCTGGCACTTCACCAGTTGCCAAGAAAGAGTTGATTTGCTCTAAAAACGATTCTTCCTTGATCTCGGCCTCAGTCATAATGAACGACACACCCTTACCAGCTTGGCCGGCCATCTTGTATAGACCTCGCAGGTCGTCCAGAAAAGCTGTAGTGTTATACGCTTTCGTGAGTGTGATTTGGAAGATCTGGTTTCTGGCAATAATCGACGCCAGCCGTGCGAGCGACTGCTTTCCAGAACCCCCCACTCCGACCAGCATCATGTTGCTCTGAGGCATGCCCAGCACGCGAGATATGCGCACAAGATGGAGAAGGGCTTCGTCAAACAGAATGAGAGTTAGTTTTTTGGACGGATTGTCCTTGTTAAACTGGGCAAGAAGGTGCTCAACGCGAGTGCGCACTGTGGCAATACTCGCAGCATGTTCATAGTATTTGGGAGCTTCAGTGACGATCTCTCCGTATTCATCCACTTCAGCGTCTCGAAGGAAATCGACGAACACGAGCTGCGAAGCCACCACTTTCTCTTTCTCTTTGCCAAATGACTTGCCCGCGTGCATCAGCACCGAATCCGAGATCGTTGTCAGCTCTTCATACACTCGCGTCTTGTCTTCCAGCGTGATCAGTCGATCACTGAAAACGCGCTCGCTCTCGTGTCGCCACAGTTTTGCAAGCATCTTCTCGCCCGAGATGCTGTCAAGAGGGGCTTGCATGATACCCTGGAAGCAGCGACTGAGCTCACGCATACTGAAATAGTAATGGAACTTTTGAGGCGTTGGAAGCATGTTTTTATGCATCCACATCCACATCTGAATGGAAGCTGAGGCTAGTTTCGAAGCAACGTCCAGGATTGATCTTCGTGCAAGGAGAGCTGGATCGATCGCAGCAAAGCGAGATTTCACCATTTGGCCATAAATCGTTTCCACGACTTCGGTTGACGGAGCGAGAATGTTAAAGACTACGAAATGGCGCTTGAGGCGATTCGGGATATCGTTTTTCCCGGCCTTTGGATGGCCCATGGCAGCCAGATACCGCAAATCTTCCATGACTTTGATATCACCGCGTTTGTCTTTATCGAGAAAGCACAGGTTGCTGGTCTCCACGAGTTGGCGTACGACTTCCAGTGTGGGCTGGTCTCCCCAGCTATTAGGCGCCGGCATCGATATATCGTCAAGGAAAAACGTGAGTTTCTTGCCATTTGCTGGCCCGAAGGTCTTACCGCCTCTCTTATCCAGCTCCGCCTCGACAATCGCTTGAAAGCCTCCAGCGTGACTTGATCCAGAGAAGATTACGTTCTTGAATAACAAGTCATCGAATTGGCGCTGATGCTCGAAAAACAGGCGCGCGATCGTGGATTTCCCTGTTCCAACCTCTCCGACCAGCAAAACGGGGAACTGACACGCATGCAAATGATCCAGTAAATAAAGCATTCTTGTCGTATCAGTTGTTGGAACAATCAAACTTGCGACGTTATCCATTTTCAATTGGCTGCCCTCACTCGATTCCATGGACCATTTCTCCCATTCCAGCGTCGAAGAATGCAGAAAGTGGTCAAAGATCGTGCTTTTATCCGGAGCTTCAGCGTTCTTTGGTGGCATGCACGACGTTTTCTCGCTAATAAAATCATGTAGCTTGATTCTATCTTCAAGATCCAATACGCCACCGACTGTCCACGCGAGTGCGAAAACGAATAGTCTCTCGAGCTCAGTCTCTAAATCTCCAGATGCTTCACTGAGCTCACATCGCAAGATCACACTATGCAAAAGATGGAGACATGATTGCATGAGTGCCACGCGAGGTACTGCGATCACTGGGCGGCAGTTGTGTGCAATAAACTCAAAGAGATGGCCTGTTCCACTTGCGCCACCAGCAGGTGAACAATCGCCAACAATCCTTGATATACATTTTCTCAGTTGTTCCTGATGCTCTTCAGGTCGCGATAGCAGCCAACCTTGAACGATAGGCTCCCAATCTAGATCAGACGCACTCACGTAGATAATGCCTGCACGAGAGACCGTTGCAGGCGATGCGTTCCGCAGATCTTCCACCTCAAACATCAGCTTACAATTTTCAGTCATTGGTATTCGGTCACCATTGGCCAACGTAAGGATCTTGTTGTCGTCTAGCACAGTGTTCAGGTTCTCAATCCAAATCGCATCCACTGGTCCATCACACACAATCCAGGAAATGTCTTTTCTTGTACGATCATTGAATTTCGACCAAATGGACGCGAAAATGCCATCGACCCACTCGCCGGAGAGCTTATCCGTTTCGCCAAACATTTCTTCTGGGCGAATCGCTTTTGGATTCATGCGAATCTGCTTGTGGGGCGTCTTGGTCTGGTTACTCAAGGTGGACTGCAAAGTGCGGAAGATTTCGGATTTCCCGGAACCTGCTGGGCCAACTAATATAATTCCGTGACGAACGATCGTGGTGTCGTAGAACTGTAAAATCTTTGCCGTCCAACCTGGGTGTGGGATGCGGTTGTTTTTCTGTAGAACCTGAGTAATCATACTCGAGATCTCGTTATGCTTTGATGACGGTACTTGCTCAACGCCAGGGAAGATATCTCTTAGCAATGATAAAAAAATTGGAATATCCTGCGCCACCAATTTCGACAAGTTCATATCCCGAAGTGTAGTCATTAGTAAAAGCTCTTCGTTGGCCATGAGATTATCGCGCTTCGTTGTACCAGCAGTACGGAGCACGGACAGAATATTGCGTAGACCGAAATCGTAATGTCGCTGCTTGGACAATTGCTCTTCGCAAATCGCATACAAGGTCTTAAATTTGCGCGCAAGCTCTGCGAAGAAATCATAGCCGACTGAACATAACTTTACTTTCATGATGATCTCTCGATCGGGCACCATCATGGAGACTCCTCTGAAAAGCGCTTTGAGGTTCTCTGGAAGCTCTTGGCGTCCCTGGTAGCCAGGATTCATTGTGATAAAATAGGCAGCTTCGGGGTTAAGTGCAATTGCTTGTGGATCACCAGGGAATGAAAACGCCGTTGCTTGAAGGCGTTTAGCATTGGTAATTGCGAGCACCTGCTGTGCGACAACAGACAAGACCGGGAGCTCGATTCGATTGAATTCGTCAAAGCATCCCCAAAGACCTCCTTGGCATAATCCCTTAAAAATTTTCGCCATATCCGAGTAACGTTGCTGGTCAGTGCAGTTTGTGACGATAACGTACACACCGAGACTTCTACCCAAATCCTTAACGGTCTCGGTCTTGCCTGTTCCGGCTGGACCTGCTGGCGCTCCGCCCAAATACATTCCCAGCGCTTGAGATAGGGTGATGTATGCCCGATCTGTAAGCGGCGTGATCACAAGGCGCTCCTTGCATCCAAGATATTCGAATGAGTACCTAAACTCTACATCGCAAATGGAGATTAAGCACGCATCAGGACCGACATGGTCGCGAGCAGGCGACGGCTTCCAATAGAACCGAGCCTGTTTCAGCCACTCGAAGTCACTCGCATCGCTGATCTTCTTCTCTTTGTACAGTTTGCACAAGTCCATGAAACAGTCGCGTTGATGGACTTGAATAGTGATGAGTGTCTCCACTTTGGTGCGATTCATTTTCGTTCCCAAGTCAGTCAAGCACCAAGATGAAAGCTCCGACAGCATTGTCCCATGCTTCTTTGACGTTTGCTGCATAATTCCTTTCGTTGAGCGACATTTCTGAAGAGCTTCTTGACACTCAGCTGTCCAGCTGAGTTGAATGCCGAGAAGAGCAAACTGGCCGCAAAATTTGGACACAAACTCACGCAATGAGCCTGAAGTACATTCGGCTGCCGCTTGGCAGCAAATCACTTTCAGAGTGCGTCGCATTTCCAGCTCAAGCGTGGTCAGCCATTCTTCAATGTTCCCATCGGCCAAAACAGGATTCACGAGTGTGATCACTTCTTCGTCGCTCCCCACAATCGACTTTAGCTGGAGAATTTTGCGACGATCGCCTCCTTGCTTAATGTCGTGAACCACTTGGTCGACGCAGTCAAATATCTTCTCGTAATATTGCTGCACTGCAGTAGGATCTGAGCCTCGAGACAGAATCAAGAGCAGCAGCGGGTTTGACACGAAATAAAACCGCGGGAACCGCTTGCGCTTCTGCTCCAAGTACCCTTCCAGAGACTTTTGGCATTTCTCCAGCTCGCCATAAAGAATAGGTAGAGTGCTACGAACCAATTCGTTTGAGCAGCACCCGACAACGAACCCGATCTCCGAGGCCTTTGTCATGACTTTTATCCAGTCTTTGTCGATCTTAGCGAACTTCTTTGCTTCGAGCGGCATTTGCTTTGCAATGTCACCGCCAGTGAAAACAGACTCGAGCGACATCCACAAGGTTTGCACCTTGATCCATAACTCTAACACATCCGCTGTATCCGAGAGCTGCGACAACTTGGATTGCACGCTGTCTTTAAAATACACGACGTGGCGCATGCTCAGCATTGCCTGCAATTGCAGTTGGCTGTCCTCCAAATCTTCAATAACAAGGCCAAATCCCCGCAAGACGGGAACATTACGCGATCGCCACTCACCGAATTCAAACGACGTACCCGCCCACCGCTCTTTAATATCCTTGATTTTGTTTTCAATCTGCAGTTGCTTTTGAGCGCTTTCGCATGTGTACTCGATTTCTTCCTTCCATGTCAGCAGCTTTGCGCTCAAAATATCCACAAAGCGGAAGTTCTCGCTCTCAACAGGGAGTGTCTGCCCACAAATCTTCATCACCTCACTCCAGTGACGTGGCTTAATGCTCTCACGAGAAAGCTCTTTGACCATGGGCAGAATTTCAAGAAATTCGTTTATATCCCGGCGTAGAATGTGGTAGGCTTCCCACTCGCAAAGCTTCTTGGGCATTTTCTTGCATCGCGTGTCAAATGACGTGAAACTGTCGACCATTCGGGACAGATTTATTCCAACTTGGCTCCATAGAATGTTCTTGTATTCATCCAACGTGTTCACCACGTCCATATACAGTCCATACAGCTGATCCAGCAGACTTAGCTCCTTCTTTGTGCGTACCAGCTCTGGGTATTCGGTTGGACGCATTCCAAAGAGCTCTTCGCCGGCAGAGTAAACCTCCAGTTTGCGTTCTCGCATGAGTATGAGCTCTTTGAATCGCTTGAGCCGCTCGACGGCCTCTGCAGGCTGTAATCCAGACACCATTGGGCCATTCTCGTTGTAATCACTACGGAACTGCAGGATATCCACCTGGAGCTCCTTTACATCTTTGGTGAGCTGCTTCTTAAATACTCCCTGCACCTCTGAGAGCGCGTCTGTTACTTCTTCCGCATAATCGACAAGCTTTCGCCACGAGCTACGAATGACGCTCTTTTGGTCCATTTCTTCCTTATCCATATACCCCCCAGGAAGAAAATGCTCCAGCATCTCATACATATCAGTGATAGGATTGATCTCCATTTCGATCGAAGACTCTCGCTCACGAACTTCTTTCAACACGCCCATCACATAGCGCAATGAGTCCAATGATTCGACCGTCGTGTTGAGTTTGAGCGTTGTGAGACGAATGTATTCTGCGAGATTACTTAGCGCTGTACGCGCTTGCTGGTGAACTTTGTCCGAGTATTGGACCTTCCACTGGCGGCATTCGTTGCGCAGCTGGAGCTTCAAGTTCTTGGTATTCAAGGAGAGCACTGCAATGTTGTGCACTGGCGCGATATGATTGATCTCAGACTCGACTGTCATAAAGTTTTTCAATTCGTTTTCAAAGTCTTGGATCAACGGGTTTCGCTTCATAAACATATTATAGCGAAACTCCATGTCTTCTTTCCACAGCCAGTCATACTTCTTGAACGTCGTGAGGTATTCGTGGACCTGGTTCTTCGTTCCATGCAGCGCACCGGTCAGGAGAATGGCCACTTTGATGATCTCAGTGTCGCAACCCAGTTTCTCGAAAAGGCTGTTACGCGCATTTTCAGGGAAAACGTGCTGCTGGCCCCATTCGTACAAGCTTTTCGAGCACTTGAGAACTGCCACAGCCGATCGGTTGATGGCTTTTTGGATGTCGTCCAAGCTCGGGCTCAGACGGACAGAGGGCACCGAAAGCTGCACGTCGACTTCAAAGAATGGGCGCTCCAAAAAGAGAAACCCTGTTCCAGCTTTGGAGCAAACACGCTTTTTGATCGCATCTAGCGACTGCTTTGTGCAGTTTAGTAGCGCGCGGTAGAACAAATTTTTGTAATAACTTCGAAAGGCATCCATGGCTTCTTGATCGCACGCGACTGTTTCCGCTCCGGTTGTCGATGGCAATCCTCCACTCATTAAATAATTCGCAGGTAGCATTGTCGTTGAAATATCGAGCGTGTATTCGCATAGCAGCCGCAGTACGTCTTCCACAGCGTTTTCGATTTCCACGTTTTTCGCACTCAAAAGAAGCGTCACACTGCCTACATGTTTTTCCTGCATGCGTACAAAGTCGTCCAGCGCGAACGATTGATCGGTCGGCAAATGCACCAGTGAGGCCTTCGCGACAACTTTCAGGTTTTTCTCAATGCGGTTTTCGATTATATCGTAGACATTGTTGATCAGCTCTTCCAAACGTTGCAAGCCAGTATGCACGTGTTGTTTATAGCCGTCGATGTTCATGCTCGTCCAGGTAAGTGTGACCATTCCGGGACGAAGCTTTTGCTGAAGATCTTCCAGGTGCGGTATCAGCAATGAAGCCGCCACTGGGATGATCTTAGATGTGACGCGGTCGTATTCTTTGAGCGTGTAGGTTAAATCGTTGTAATACCGTTTGAATTTTTCCTCTTGCAGCATGACCATTTTGGCGTTTTCAGGTACTTCGATCCCCATGCGATCCAAGCATTTCGCCTCGCGAATGAGCTGCAAGATCTCCTTGTCAAAATTCACGTACAGCTTCTGCGTCTCCGGATGGCGAATTATCAGAGTCGCGTGTAGCCCTGCCTTTGCCACTTCCACAGACCGGCACCATGCCTCATACCAGAGGTACTCAAATGCTACGAGTGTGCGTGCTACCTTGTTGTAAGTCTTGATGATCTTCTTGGAGTCTTTCGTTGAAAGAACAGTCGGATTGCTCTCAAATTTGCGCATTGGCTCCTCAATACGGCGCAGCAGATGTCGAGACCAGAGGATGTTCCCTGCTACAGGTGGCAGGTTCCGAGCTATCGGCGGATCGTGTCTGTATTTTTCGTAAATGTCTTGAACGTTCGTCAGGTCGAGCCCATAATTATGGAAAATCACTGTAAACTTGGAGTCCAAGTCGCTGCGAAGACTCTCGCGCTGCAGTATCGACTGGAATTGTTTGAGCAGGATCAAGGACTGTTCGATACTTGTGATGCTATCGAAGCTCACATTGATATACTGCTGCAGCAGAGCCTCTAGATCTGAAATCTGGATATTGAACTCTACGTAATCGCGATCGAACTTGTTATTGTGAAAATCAAGGAGATCGTGCTTGTTGGATCGAAATTCGTGGATAATCGCTTGGAAAGATGCAAGCAGAGTGTCCATGCCCTCGAGAGAATGCTGCCGTAGCGAGCGGAACTGGTGAATGGTACTAAACATGTCGATCAGTTTGACGACTCGACGGCAGAACAGATCGAATTTTCCAAAGATCTGCGTTTCACTGAAGTCAAACTGCTTGCCCTTGGGCATTGTAAGCAATTTATCCTTCGTGAGGCGGTACTGCTCCTGATAGGCCTCGTTGAGTTTCAGGCACGACTCGAGATCAACCAAGAGAAGCTCTGGATCTTTGTCCCAGATCGCCTCGGGAGGTGCTGAGCCCACAATGCTCTTCTTGCACAAAGTGATCATCTGGTTGGTGATCTTCATGAATAACTTGGTCATGCGCTCCGTTGTGTTGTAATACCGAGCGATAGTGTGAATCATCTTGATCGAATTCATGAGTGCGGGAAGAGAGTCGATGACCGACATGGGCGTGCCTGCGTACAGTGGTTCAATGAACCGTTCCAGCGTGGCGAGATATTTGACATTGTCTTTGGCCTCATTCGAAGCCTCCGTGATGTTGGCGTCGATCTGTTTCCACTGCTTGAGCAGTCCATTGATGCTGAGTTTATCAAGCGCCCCGTCTTGTAGTTTAGAGACCACACTAAGCACGCCCGAGACCATCTTGCACTCTTTGGTCTTGAGCTGCTCGGTAATGCCCATGAGCCGCTGCAGACGCCGTTTCCAGAACTCCAGTTCGGTGTCCGGCCCTGATTCATGGGATTCCCAGCGTGCCTGGTCGTTGTCTTCCAGATAGGCCTCAGTCTGCTTGCACCAGTCGTGCATGAGATCCACGAAGTGGTACACAGCGTTATCGTCCGACGACAAGCGTGAGACGCTGCGCGAGTCGTTGGGGTCGTACCTCTTGTCCGGTTTGCGCAGGTCCAGACCCGTATTCATGGCCTTGAGGTTCTCTTGGATGTCGTTGGCAAAGGATTTAAGGCCGTGCATGAACTCATTGCGCGATTCGTTGTCGGCCTGGCCCCACTCGAGCTCCTGTCGGCCATGGAGCAGAGGCAGGAAGAGCTGGGCCAGCGTCGTCTCGGTGGACAGCAACACCGACGGATCCAGGATGCCAAAGCTCAGTCCATGGTCGTTAGCGATCGCCGGATCCACTTCCACCAGCGCAGTCGGCTCGGAGCTCTCGGGGTCTGCGGACGACCCGCCGTCGCTAGTGTCTGCGATGCTTCGGTCTGCATCGGGCTCTGTGGACGGCAGCCGTGGGATCTTGACAAAGTACAGCGCACGCGACAGCAGCGGCTCGTTCAGTCCATCCGTGATGAACAGCTCCTTGCGCCGCTCAGTTGTACTCCCCGTAATGCTGCTGCTGTCGTCGTAGCCGTCCTCGCCCAGGTCCCGCGAGCGCAGCTGGTAGTAGAAGAAGATCTTGCGCGGGCCGTCGGGCCGGAAGAAGAGCGAGAGCTTGTCCATGATGCGGTTGGTCTTCATGAGATCCTCTACTTGGGCCTCGTCTGCGAAGCCCAGGCCGGTCTGCAACCGCTGGATCATCCATCGGTGCCGCGCCTGGAACGCCATGAGTTCAAATCCTTCGCCACGCCCTTTCGAAGGGTGGCTCCTTCAGTATGTGGGTCCGATAGGCACATAAGTGAATGTGGAGCGAAGTGTACGACGCTCCACAATTGTGGACCACTCTTTATTTTTTGGAAAAAAAGGTGATTGTTACGACGACGACGACGAATCAAAAACACGAACGGATGGATACAGCATTATGTGGCATGATCTAATCATTACAGGCGCATCTTCGCAGTTACAGAGTCTTCCGATACGCATTAAAGGTCTCTTCGAACTTATGGAGACTTGTGCTGTGGTTGGAAACCTGATTTATGCAGGCGTCAAACAAAACGGTGCTTGGGAGTTCCCTGAGCATGTCACACAAAAGGTATTCGTTATGCCGGGTAGCATATGCTAATGGTCCGCCTCTTCCGCATGAGTTTTCTAGATTTATAAAAATCTGAGACTGTTTAAAACTCACAAAGCGGATCTAATCGATTGGATTTGTGACTTTGGCTCAGATTCCCAAACTCGCGTGCGAGCAGACACAAGTCTCCTCGTCGTTACCCGCCTCGGCCGTCCGTATATCAATTACATCTCGAGTCCGCCATGGCGCTGCAATTCGACAACAAGGGATCGCTCATGGCGGCCATTGACGCCTCTGCTGCGCGTGTGCGTGAGCTGCAGGACTCTGTGCGCAAGAATGCGAACGGCGTGACGATGGAGGTGGTGGCCGAGGAGGTCAAGCGCCTCGTGGCCATGCGCAAGGAGCTGCAGATCTGGACGCAAAAGGAGGAGCAAGAGGCCGTTGAGCAGGAGGAAGCTGCCACCAAGAAGCAGACGTCCAAGGCCAGGGATCCCGAGGAGGAGCCGCAGAACGACAACCAGAAGGACGAGGTCAACGCCTCTGCCGTTAATGCACAGGCTCAGATCGCGCAGCGGGCCGATTCGGTTGCCAAAGAGCTTACGAAGACAGAGGTGGAGCTGGAGCAGCTAGAAGACACTGTGACCAAGCTAGCGCGCACCAAGCAGGCCCGTGAGTTCCTCAACAAGCAGAATCAGAAGGAGGAGAAGCTTATTGAAGAGGAGATCAAGCCTGCAGAAGCGTCGGAGACTAGCAAGAACAAGAAGAAGAGCAGCAACAACAAAAGCGAGTTTGTCGTTGAAACGAAGACGGAGACCGTGACGGTGGCTGCCACTGAGAACGCTGCGAGCGATGAGGCGGTTGCGACGCTTATCAAGCAGCTTGAATCAGAGCAGACCAAGGTCGTCGAGGCGCTCGCGCAGAACGAGTCGCTGCGTGAGATTGAGGCCCAGCTGCGTAAGGAACAGGAAAAGCTATCGGAGACTGCTACCGATCTGCAGCGTCACAACAAAGAGCTCGCTGCCAAGGCCGAATTGGCTCTTAAGGCTGAGCACTCGCTGCGTGAAGAACTGTCTGAGCTGCAATCGTCGCTGAAGCACATCCAAGAAGCCAGCAGCTCGAAGGAGTCCAGTCTGGAAACTCTTCAGAAGTCCATCGCGGAGGCGCAGGTAAGCGATTTGCACCTCTGTTTCAAATGAAGGACTAACTGCTCATGCGTTTGTAGGCGCTAAGCTCGGATCTGTCCGAGAAGAACTCGCAGCTGGAGAAGGACCTCAAGTCTCTGCGTGATGAAGCCAACCAGACGAATGAAGAATCTTCTTCTCATAAGCAACAGAACGCGGAGCTGCTGGCGAAGCTTGAGATGGTTGAGGGCAAACTGTTCACTTCGGAAGCCTTCAAAATTGCGCACAGTGCTGAAGTCGAGAAGTTTCGATCGAAGAACACCACTCTTTCGGCCAACTTCAATACCATGCAAGCGGAGCATAAAAGCACGCAGGAGCGCATCGCGTCCATCGAGAAAGAGCTCGTGGAGTCCAAGAGCAAGTTGGATGAGATCATTGTGGAGCGTGATGCATTGGCCAAGCGTGTCAACGAGGTTGAAGGTGCTCACGAAGAGGAAAAGCATAAGCTCTCGAAGCAGCTCTCTAGTCTTGAGGTTGAACACGCTGACAAGCGCGAGAAGGCCGTGGAGCTTAAACAGCAGCTGAAGGAGGCCAAGAAGCTTGAAGCCGAGCAGCGCACTGAGAACGATGCTTCCAAGAAGCAGATCAAGCTGCTGAAGGACGAGATCATCTCGTTGAAGCTGTCATATGAAAAGTTTGTGAAGGAAACCAGCGGAAGTGTTGAACAGACCAAGACTCTGACTACGGAACTGGAAACCTCCAAAGCGGAGCTGACCAAGTTCATGTCGCGTTACGAGACTCTGAACAGCCAGCGCTTCGATGTGGAAGCCGAGCTGCTGAACTTGCGCAGTAAGACTGTTTCCCAGGAGGAAATGCTCAAGAAAACGCGAACTGCAATGCTCGAGTCTAACGAAGAGCTGAAGGAAGCTGCTAAACACATTCAAAAGTGGAAGAGCGCAGCTCAGGCTGCGAACACTCAACGTGAAGAGAAGATCGCCGAGGCAGATAGCGCCAAGAAGCAGCTCACGAAGATCCGTTCGGAACTGTCTACGGCGAACACTGCGCGTAAGGCTGCCGCGGATAGCCTGAAGGATAAGGACAAGAAAATCGGCAAGGTCAACGCTGAACTCAAGGAGCTTCGCGAAAAGCTGGCTGCTGCAGAGTTGGAAAAGGCCGAGCTGCACAAGATCAAGCAGTCATTCGTTGCCAAAGCTCAGCTCGCTGCCAAGGAGACGGCCGAATTGGGCAAGACTGTCGACAAGCTCCAGGTGTACCGTCAGGTGTTGCTGGGATTGATCCCGCTCATGGTCGCAGTGATCATGTACGCGGCCACCAAGTAGAGTGTTTTTAGAAATGTCAAGAAGCTATACTTCCCATATTTTGCAAGACGTGGAGATTCAGTTACCGTTATTTCATGGCACAACGATTGCAGAGTTTATGTCTAGCTTCCTTTACGCAGACAGCCACGGAAGGTGGTCCAAGTCCACGTTGCCGCCAGTGAATACGATGCCCACGTTCTTGACGTTCTCCAGTGGTAGTTTGCCAGACAGCAACGCCGCCAGAGCAACGGTGCTACTAGGCTCTACAATCAGCTTCATACGCTCCCAGACCAACTTCATGGCCGCCACGATCTGTTCCTCAGACACGAATGCGACGTCGTCAACGAGATCTCGGATAATCGGCCAGGGCAATTCACCTGTGAGCAAATGCGTTGTTAGAACCGGAGCGGAACACAATAAGTACGTTTGACTCACTGATTGTAGTCCGGAGTCCGTCAGCCACTGTCTGCGGTGACTTAGCGTGAGCCTTGAGCTGCTTGGCCTTGATAGACTCAAGCATGTCGACGGCTGCGTCCGGCTCGGCGCCAAAGACCTTGATGTTCGCGTTGCGGGACTTGGCTGATATGGCCGTGCCAGAGCAGAGCCCGCCTCCACCGATGGGCACGATGATCGCGTCGAGCTCCACGTTGTAATCGGCTTGAGTTTGGTCCAACAGTTCTAAGATCGCGGTTCCTTGGCCGCTCATGACGTCGGCATTGCTGGAAGGATGGATGTAGTGGGCATCGTATTGCTCAACATAGCGCTGAGTAGTAACCGCTATGGTCTCCGGATCTGGTGCACACACCACGACTTCAGCGCCACATCGACGCACCGCATGCCGCTTGCTCACTGGCGAAGTCTCCGGCTTTGTAAGCGAGCAAGTCAAGAGATCTTAATGTATTGCGGATGAACAGCCACATGCGCGTTGCTTACCATGATCACGATGGCCTTGCAGCCAGCATCTCTTGCCGCGAGTGCGATCCCCTGTCAATTAAAGCTATCAGTACCATTGAAGAGAGCTGTAGGTGACTGACGCCTTCATACCTGGCCATGGTTGCCACCGGAATAGGCCACAAACATGGGCTTGCTGGAGCCTGGCTCCTGCTGCTCCAGGTGATGCTTGACGGCGTTCAGAGCCCCGCGGTATTTGAAAGCGCCGACCTTCTGTAGGTTCTCACACTACTGACATCGCGTCAAGGTGTGAGCCAGAAGAGAGTAGTGAGGCAAGCAGACTTTACCTTGAAAAACAAGCGCAGCTCGTGGCCTGTGGCCTCCGTGGCTAACGCGTTCAGCGCCTGACACGTGAGCACAGGTGTCTGGTGGGCGAAGCCTTCAAGGCGCTCGGCCGCCTGCTCCACACTCTTGAGACTGATCGCGTACGTTGTCATCAATAGAAATACTGTAATGTCAACTGGGCGTTATCAACAAAGATGACAAGAGAGACCTTCATTCACGACACATTATCAGAATCAGAAGCTTCAGGCGGCATTGGTCCAAGGGAGTTGCTCCAAGTCCACGTTCCCTCCGGAAAACACGACTCCCACGTTGCGGAGGCCATGGAGAGGCAGCTTGTGGGCAAGCACTGCCGCAGTTGCGACAGCTCCACTGGGCTCCACGACCTCAATAGCAATACAGATTCAGTCAGCATGACTCATTCCACGAGAAAACCCATCGTTGTCGTACCAGCTTCATGCGTTCCCAGATCATGCGCATGGCAGCGACGATCTCTTCATCGGACACGAGCACCACTTGGTCCACGAGATCGCGGATCACAGGCCAATTGTTATCACCTGAGCAAGCACACAGATTGCATCAACTTCACTACGAGCAGATCTCAAGCAGGGAAGCAAACGTATCTACCAAGCGAGGTCTTGAGTCCATCTGCCACGGTCTTTGGCGGCGTCTGATGCCCCGAAAGCTTCTTGGTCGTGAATGAATAATGCGCATCGGCAGCTCCTTTAGGCTCAATGGCGAATACTTTGACGCCATCGCTGCGAGACTTGGTGGCCATGGTCACGCCAGACAAGAGGCCGCCACCGCCCACAGGAACGACGATCGCGTCTAACTCCACGCCATAGTCTTCCTTGGCCTGGTCCAGCAGCTCCAGCGCAGCTGTTCCCTGTCCACTCATGACGTCCACATCGTTGGACGGATGCACAAAGTAGCCATTGGATCGCTCCACGCACGCCTGGGCGGCAGCTTCGCGAGCCTCGAGCGTTGGCGCACAGAGCACGACCTCGGCGCCGTATCCTTTGACAGCGCGCCGCTTTACCAGCGGCGAGTTGTCCGGCTGTAGTAAAGAGTGCCAATCAGCAAGCAGGTCCAGACAAACGAATGCGACGTCGAGTGTGGCTTACCATGACCACGATCGCGTTGCAATTCGAGTCCCTTGCAGCGAGCGCAAGCGCCTGATATCGAAGCAAACCAAATGCAGTGTTAGCATCACCCGCATCCCTCTCTCTTACGGCGGCGGTCGGCACCTGCGCGTGGTTCCCGCTCGAATGGGTCACAAAAGTGAGCGTTTCGCCTGGACGCTGCTCCAGGCGCTTCTTGATCGCATTCAGAGCGCCTCGGTACTTGAATGCGCCTACTTTCTGCAGATTCTCACACTGAGATCGCCGCTTGAGTCAGTCGGCACCAGCCATGGAATATGATCTCGAGAGAGAACAAACGGCACCTTAAAAAACAAACGCAGCTCCTGCTCTGCGCCTTCCGAGGCCTTGGCATCCAGCGCCTTGCACGTGAGCACAGGCGTACGATGCGCCAGCCCACGAATTCGCTCAGCCGCCTGCTCTACGCTCTGTAGACTGATGGCGTAGCTCTCCATCTCTTGTGATCTGATCTCCTGTTGTTTTGACATACCGTGAATTGTACCCCACTGGGTCACTATGAGCTGTCAAAGCTTCGTGTTACATGGCTTCATTCGTCCTATTGTAACTCGTCCTCCAGGTAGCTATACTCAAATGTGAACTCCGACTTGATGCGCTGACACCAGCCGGTCTCGTAGTCAAAGTACACGAACGTGCCCTGCTCGTAATCTTCGCCCGTGATCTGCGGCTCCTCGTGGCGCTTGAACCATGTCTTGTACTTCTTGTGATAGCCCCATGTTCGTCGCTTGAGCTCGCGCGCAGCCAGGTACTGCTGGTACGAGCCCTGCTGGTAGTAGAACATGAAGAACAGCGTGTCCACGTCCAGCTTCTCGAAGATGGCCGCGTTCTCAAACAGCGAAGTCGGGGCCGACGGGAACGTGGCAGGGGTCGGATACACATTGCGCGGCACGTAGCGATTGGGCTTCTCCGAGTCGCAGCTCTCGGGGATGAAGTGGAAACTCTCGTCGATCAGGCGCAGGATCTGCTTCTGCTCTTCCGTGAACTCGGGCAGAGCATCCAGAGAAGGACTGGCTGCATTGCCTATGGCCGGAGGTGATACGATGCTGCCGATGCGGCCCAGCGCAGATGAGGCCGTTGGAAGCGGAGGCAGAGCGCCACCGGGCGTGCCACTGGTACTGCTGCTGTTGCTGCTCATGGATGCTGACCGCTCCATGCTTGTTGACACCTGAAGCTGCGGCTGCACTCCTCCCGTGGCCGCGGCCGCAAAGCTGCCGGCTGCCCCGGGCGAAGAGGACGTACGGTTGGTCGGAGGCTTGGCGGTTGGCGGAGTGAGTGCCGTCTTGTCCCCTGGCCGGTCCGAATTCACGTTCGGCGACGCGGCGGTACTCGACGTGGAGCTCGAGCCTCCGGCCGTTGACGCCGAGCAGTTAACGGGCGGATCCGAGTCCTGACTGGTCTTGACTGGTGTCGGGGGCAAAGCAGACTTCGCACTGCCACGGTGAGGAGTGCCGCGCACCTTGGAGCGGTCATCCGGCGACGAGTCCACGCTTTTGTTGGACGGCGTCACAACCGAGAGACCCGCCGACGATGGTGCCGACGAGGAGCTGCTGCCTCGCACAGGCGTGGACATGGAGGTCGAGGTCTTGAGCTCGGCAGGCTTCACGGCGCCGGGGCGACCGATGCCCGTGATCACAGAAGAACCGGTCGAGTTGCTCTTCTTGGGAGTCTTGCTGCTTGCACGGCTCGCCGGAACTGACGGCGACGCCGCTGCCACAGACGGTGCCGAGTCTATCGAACCTGCATCGTCCAAGCCCACGTCCTGCTCCGTGGGCAGTACGACCTGCATGGCTGCACCCAGCGAGTCCAGATCGAGTGATTCGTAAATGTCGTCGTCTCCGTACGTGTCCATAAAGTTCGGTTCCTAGTGGCACGACAGACCGTCAGTCAATCATGTCTCCTCTCCTCGTCTTCTGCCTCGCCAGCATGATACCTGATTGGCTTCGAGGTAGTACTCAATGTCCTCCTTAAGATCATCGACATCGGTGGCCTCGAGCGCGTCGTTGTCCAGCAGGCGAATGATCTGCTCCAACTTCAAGATGTGCCACTTGTGGCGCGCCAGCAACGCCTCAAGGCCCTCCATCTCCTGTTTGTTGCGGTTCTTGCCCTTGGCAGTCTGCAGTCGCTCGAGGTCGCACTCGTTCGTCTCAATGACTTCATTGAGCTGCGTGAGGCAGTCCTGGATCCACGTGCGCGTGTTCTGGCGGGCCTGCTCGGCCGGGTCCAGCCGCTCAATCTGCGCGAGCCCCTCCTTGGAGTACGCCTTGGTCTTGGTCTCCTTCTCGCAGACCTTGAACTCCTCCATCTTCTGCTCGATGAGCTTGCGCGCGTCTGTGAGCGGACGCTTGTCCTTGACGTCGCTGTTGCCGATCCAGTTCTTGATCTGGTCACGGAACCGCTGCAGCTTCTTGATCTCTTTCTTCAGGTCGGCCTCGTGCTTCTCCTTCTGGTGCTGGGCCTGGGCCGCGTACACCTTGTCCCAGATGTCGTTGAACACCTCCACGCCCTCGCTCACCTTCTTGAGCGTGCGCTCGATCTCGCTCATGAGCTTGCGCTGCCCAGCCATCTTGAGCTGCTCCCCCTTCTGATGCTTGCTTGGCTCTTTGTGCCATTGCCAGCCGAGCCCAAGCACGGGATTGGTTGAAAAGAAAATAATGCGTAAATCGAACTTTCAACCAATCACAAACGAGATTCAGGGATTTTTTTTTTTTGCATGTGGCAAGAGCAGCATTTTTCGTATTTAACCGCGAGCCCAACATGGCGAATGTGATGCTCACGAGCGAGACGGCCAAGGACCCGAACAAGCCCTTCAAGCTGCGCGTGGAGGACGTCTGCGCCAAGTTTGACGTACGTCTGTGTCTAAAGCAGAGGATCAGTCTAGCAATTGCCCATTGAGGCGGACTCTTGCGCTAGTAAAGAGAGAGAGAGTAACGAGTGTTTGTGATGAGCAGTCACTGGTCGCCGAATGTCTGCTGCTGGTGCAGTCGGAAGAGCAGCAAATGTACGTTTGGCACTGTGTTCTAAGAGAGGACATCGACTGATTGCTGGGCTGCACTGCATTCCAGGGACGGCGCGGAACAGAATGGCGTGGAAGAGCATGTCGTGAAGAAGCTGGAGCAGTTCAATTCGGTCTGTGACGAGCTCTACAAAGAGATTGTACGTGCAACAAGCCGAGGGTTTCTAGAGTGGAGCAACTCAACTGTCATGTCTGCAGCTGCGGCGGAAAGAAAAGCTGCTGAACCTCATGGAGAAGAATCCGAAAAGCGTCGACCTGCATCGGCAGATCCAGACGGCAGGCAACGTCGTGCAGGTGATCGGCGACTTCCGGTACTTCCTCGAGACTGGGATTGCCAAGCCAGAGCAGCAAAAGCAGTAGCTCAAAGCGTAACCAAATTTAAACACGTTGCAGATTCATTTGTCATAGTTACGCTGGATCATACCCAGCGATGTCCACCAGCAGCACATAACAACTACATCATCACGTCCGCAAAGCCCAGAGACACATGCGGGATGTCTAGAACGCTCACGTCCGAGGAAGAGGTCTCCGTCTCGTACGCGTCGTCCGACACAGCGAAGTACGGCATCATGCTGCTCGACGGCAATGCTGCTGGCTTCGGTACCGCGTTGTCCTCGCCAGGGGCCTTGAAGAACCACTCGAAGGTGGCAGCGTCGGCGAAATTGAGCGAAGTCGACGCGGACGACGAGGACGTCGACGCCAGCTGCGCTGTCTGCTGCTTGATCAAGAGTTCATTCTGCTCCAAATGAGCCTCTCTTAGTCAGTTGTAAAGCCCGAGCCAAGCGGGTACTGTAGTCGCACCTGCTTCTGGAGCTGGCGATTCATCCGTGTGATCTCCGAGAGGATCAAGTCCATCTTCTCCATGAACCGCTCTTCCATTCTGCCCAGATCTACAACACAAGCAACAGCGTAAGGTCGAGAGCGCACAGTCTAGACTGGCTATCGGATGACACACCTCGCTTCAGCAGCTTTGAGGGTGGTTCCTTAATCCTCATGGTTGTGTCGTTGCTGGAGGAACTGTACGAGCCGCCATGGTGTTTGCGCTTCGAGAGCACGCAGATAGCGTTCGTGAAGATTGGCGTGAGGTCAGCGACGTTGGCCGTGCACTGCTCTTGGTCGACCTCGATGCGCAGCTTGAACCGCTGGCCGTCCTTCCGGCGACTCACTTTTTCGAGCCGAAACTGCACTGACGCCTTGCGGGTCTGTGCTCGGATCACGACCGAGTCGTAGTCGTTGCCCACAAAGCGGAAGATCTCCTGGTCTGTGTCATCCACGCGCTTGCCCGACTCGAAAAAAAGCAGAATGCGCAGCGGAATGTCGATGAACTCGTCGTCCGGCGATCTCGCGGGCTCGCCAAGCTCATTGAACTCCACAAGCGTCACTTCTACATCCAGTGAGTTGGCTTTGCCGCCTTCGTCCTTGTAAAACTCGGACGACGGCTGCTTGGTGACCACCAGGCGGCGAGTCCAGCTCCCACGCTTGGTTCCCTGAGGCGGAGAAGGCTGTGCTAGTAGGCTCCAATCCTGCTCCAGCGTGTCCACGTGCGAAGTCGACGACGTCGAAATGGCTGCTGCTGCTGCTGATGATGATGCTAGTGCTTCGCTGGGCAGTAAGCCGTTCGCGCTGCATGGTGATGGCAGCAACAAGGACGGCTCCGAACAGGACAACGAGTTGGTTATTGTTGTTGACGATGATGAAAGGACTGCGGCTGGCTGTAGGAACTCCTCAATCGAGGTCGGATCCAGAGGCGGATGATGGCTCGTGGTGCGTGGGACGGTTCGGTGACTCGTAATGCTCTTGGGGTTCGTACTGACGCTTTGCATCGTGCGCGATGGATTCCAAAGTGAGCCCATACGACACGAGTCCCACTTTGCATGCGAACAAACGCCACGCGCGACCGGGCATCTTCAAGCGACGGGCTTTCGCACGGCTGAAAGACAGCCAGAGACCTTCAAGAAGGCAGTCCCAGGCCATCAGCAGCAGCAGCAGCTCACGCGCCCAATCTGGGCCTAACGGGTTAAAAGGAAGATCTAGCCAATCAAAAGCATGCTCATGCCGGTAGCGGAGCCAATCAAGCGCGAGCCCTGATCTCGCTTGGGGCTTTGGCTTGGAGCGAACGGGATAAAGCGCCCGATGGACGTGCGCGCGCGCATGCTCGAGACGCCGCTCAAGGTCGCGTTCCGGGAGACGCGCACGGCGAGCGGCCAGGTATGCATCGCTCTGGACAGCGACAGCGACAGCGAACAAAATGCCACTCTCGAAGCCGAGTACGAACTGGACGACGACCAGGACGACGACGAAGAGCTCCAAAGCTTTGACCCGCCGTGGCGCCAGCCGCCCACGGTGTTCACGATCGACAGTGAGGACGATGACGACGAGGAGCAGGAGATGGAGTTAGTGCTGGATGATCCGGACTTCAAGACGATGAAATCGGATCCGGAGCTGGTCAGTCCGGAACGGACGCAACCGTCCGATAGAACGACCCGTGCCACGCCGCTGCCGAGCCTTAACGAGGTCAAATACGTCGCGCCAGTGCGCGAAGACGGCTTGAGACGCATGGATGAGACTGATGCAGCGTTCCTGCTGTTCTACGGCGTGCGCGAGACGCCGTCTGCCAACACACTGCGGCTCATCATTGGCACGTAGACGTCGCTACTCTCTCATGATTTGCACGGCGGCTGGCTGACCTTGTGTGTGTGTAGAACTGATTCGGCGAGGCGTAGGCTCGATCGACTCGTTCGTGAACCACAGCATCGAGCACGCGCTCTGGAGTCGCCTGAACACGCAGATCGACGCTGGGCTGGCGTCCGAACGCAAGGCGCAATCGGAATGGATGCGCATTGTGTTCGGCGAGCAGAAAGAATCGGGGATTTACGCACCGTTGCGCAGACCGATGGAGCGAGCGCTGTTGCTGCCTCGACCGCTAGGAATCACGCTGCGTCCGCTGGGGCAGATGAAACCAGTGCCAGTCGCGCCTCACAGCAACCACAAGAAGCGACCATCCAGCTCTAGCAATGACGTCAATGCAGTCAAACTCGAGCCTGAAATCGACAAGAAGCGCTCGCAACATGCTGGTAAGCCCAGCGGAAAGCGAAGGCAAGGCGCACCGCCACCGCCTCGCAAACCTCTGCCGGACAGCAGACACAATTGGGCGAGTGAGTCTGTAGAAGAAGCTGGTAGCCAGTCGCAGAATGGTGCTGCTCCATCGATCGCTACCAAGGGCTCATGGCGAAAGAATCCCGAGACACCGTTATCCCGAGTCAATGGCGGCTCTCCCATACCCTGTTCTTCGCCGCGCAAACCTCGTCGTCGCAGCGCGACTCAGAGCGTGACTTCTCCTGGTCTGCCTCCTCAGATGGCTCGTGACATGCTTGCGACCGTGCCCACGTCGCACATGCTCGGGTTTAACCGCAGCATGCCCGTGGGTTGGACCAGCAGCCGCCAGGAGCTGTCGCTTGTGCGGCCGATCCCCGTGAACCCAATGTATAACATGTCGGTGGACGAGCTGCGAGGCCACATCAAGTCTGTGCGGCGCGACGGCTACGTCAAGGGCTTCGAATCGCTGTCGGAAGTGCTCGACCGGATCATGACGGACCCTCGGAATCGACGCGGCACCTTTAATTCGCCGGTGGACCCGATCGCCTTGGATCTGCCCACGTATCGAATCGTCATTGAGGTATGTTGCTGTCTCAGTCTGCTTTGTAGGGAGTGGCGAAGTGAAAAGAGCAAGACTTGCTAACTGGCGCATCTGATTGCCACAGCACCCGATGGATCTGGGTACGATCAAGACCAAGTTGAGCCAGGGCAGGTATATGGACACAACAGAGTTCGTCGCGGACGTGCGCCTCGTGTTTAAGAACGCCATGCGGTTCAATCCGCCTACGCATTACGTGCACATTGATGCCCAGGTCCTGCTTAAGCGCTTCGAGGATGCCATGAACGGCGACATCAACAAGCGATCGACGCACAAGCGCAAGCAGGCCACAGCGCGACATGCATGCATGGTCTGTCGAGGGCAAACTTGCAGTCTGTGCGATCTGCAATGCCTGCCCATGGCGCATCCATATCTGCAGTGTGGGGATGGCGATTGCGGAGCTGAGATCCGGAAAGGAATGACGTATTTCACCACGCGCGACGGCACTCGCGTCTGGTGTCTTAAATGCCGCAATCGTTTGCTTCGCATCAGCACTGGAGCGCCCAAGAAAGGAGGTAGGCCAGCCAAGCGGGTCCTGCCTTTGAAAGAAGTGGAAGGCGAAGTGAACCCAGAGATGCTGCACATGTTGGAAGGATTGATTGAGCAGAAATGCGAGAACGGTGTCGAGCCATGGGTGCAGTGCAGTCGCTGTGATCAGTGGCTGCACCAAGTGTGTGGGCTGTACAACCCTGTGTACGGTGCGTATCGAATCGAGAACGACTACGTATGTCCACTCTGCTATTGCAGAGAGAAAGCATCGGCTGCCGCATTAACGTCCGGCCCATTCCGAATCTTGCTCAATCCAGCTATGAGTCCTGAAAAGAAGCAGCAGCCGCCGCAGTCGGAGCCAAGCAGTTCCTGTTTAAACATTCCAAGCTGCGAGCTGAGCGAATTCGTGCAGGCGTTTTTACACCGGGAGCTGACAGCTATGGGCGAGATCACGGCCGCAGAATCGTTGCATGTGCGCGTGTTGTCATTCCCGAACCAGCGATTCACTGTACCAGAAGAAATTGTGACCACATTTAGTGCAAATTCCTCGTTGCTGAATCAAGTTTGCCCTGGAATCGACATCGATAGGCAGCGAGTGCCCGCCGAGATCGACTATCTGTCTCGTGGACTCTACCTCTTCCAACGGCACGATGGCGTCGACGTTTGTCTCTTTACGCTGTACACACAGGAATACGGAGATTCGTGTGCTTTACCTACCAATCGACGGTCGGTCTACATCTCGTATCTGGACAGCGTGCGCTATTTGACGCCCGCGAGTGCTCGCACAGCCGCATATCACATCATTTTGTTGGCGTATTTCGATTATGTGCGGCGTCATGGCTTTGAGCGTGTGTATATATGGAGCTGTCCGCCGGCCAAGCGCATCAGCTACGTATTTTGGTGTCGACCTCCGTTCCAGAAGACACCAAGCGCCGAGCATTTACGAGCCTGGTACAGGAAGCTACTCACGCGGGGCAAGGATCGAGGCATTGTACGGGATTGGTCCACGATGGTAGAGCAATTTTTCACGCAGACATTAAACCCGGCGGAGTTGGTAGCGAGCCATAGTCCGCAAGGCGATTGTGGCAGCATCGATTGCAGTAGTAACAGCAGAGTCAACGGCATTGGCACGCGCGGTGTCATGGCGCGATCCATCGATGCGAGTGAGCTGGTATGGCCAGCCAAACAGATCCCGCCCTTGTTTGAAGGCGATTGCATCCCGGACGTTCTGCGGCGCGTGTACAAGCGGATCGATGCGCACAATGGCAAAGTGCGGCGAGCATCGCTGATAGGCGGCAAGAACGCGCTGATCGGCACCACAGGCGGCAAGAAAGACCCCGGAACTCTGGATTCGCATGTCAAGCAGGAGGTTGGTGCGAGTGTGGACAAGTCGATCGACCTGACGACGTCGACGCCGTTGAAGCCCGTGGATATTAAACTCGCAGATGTGTTTATCAAGGCCAAGTTCCAGCTCCAGTCGCTCAAGAATGACCTGCTGGTCGTGGATCTCGTGACTGTGGACAGTGACAGTGACAGCTCGTCGTCGTTGATCCGCTCGCCGTGCTGTCCAGAGCAGCTCGTAGCGTCGTGGTCGCCCACAGTGCCGCAGTTCTTTGGGAGTCGATCGATGTTCCACCAGCTCTGCTCGTATGCCGGCTACCAGTTCGACTCGCTGCGCCGCGCCAAGCACTCGACCATGATGATGCTGCACCATTTCTTCAACGAGGCCGTGCCCCAAGTGAACATGTTCTGCCGCGATTGCCACCTGCTGATCACGCATGCCGACTTTTGGAGCTGTCCTGAGTGCGACCGCGTGGCGCTGTGCGATAGCTGCTTCCAGACCAACTCGGCCAAAAAGGCGACCGGCTGCAAGAGCCACGGCCAGGAGCAGCACGCATTAGTATTTGGCAAGCGCCAAGCCGGACTCGCGCGAAATTTGGAGGCAGCGGACTCGTGCCGCCATGATCAAGCATGAACTAGTATGGACAGCATCAACAAATTAGTGATGGTATAATCTAAAATGCAAGTCAAAACACTGTAAATGGCGGCTTGCACACATGGGACTCAGAAGTAGTAGCGCATCAGTGACTGGCTTCACACTGCTATTGCTGCCAACAGGACCTCTTAAAAGAGCACCGAGCTAGTAGTACATACTACAGCAAGATGAAAAATACTTACGATTCTGCACGAGAGAGGCCGAGTCTCTCATGTAAATTATTCAGCCATTACACCAGAGATGGAAGAAGTGTTCGAAACGACCTAGTACTGGGCCTTCTTGGCGGCTTCGGCAGCGATCGCCTTCTCACGCAGTTCCAGCTTCTTCTGGGTCTTGAGGCCCATGATGCCACCGCCCCACTTGCGACGCGAGGTGGAGTCGTCCGTGAACTTGGCCTTGAAGGCCTGGTTGAGCGAGTCGAACTTGGCCTTGTCCTCCTTGTTCACGTGCGTGAGAGCGACAACGGCGGCATTCTTCTTGTGCACAAGCTGGCCGAGACGCGACTTGCCCTTGACAATGCAGTAAGGGATGTCCATCTTGCGGCACAGAGCAGGCAGGAACACAACCAGCTCAATGGGGTTCACGTCGTGGGCGATCACCACCATCTTGGCCTTCTTGTTCTCAACCAGCGAAGTGACGTGGTTGAGACCGTACTTGATGACGGCAGGAGGAGCCGAGGCCTCTTCCTTGCCGGCAGCAATGTTGCGCAGACGCAGGGTCTTGGCAGCCTTCGTCTCCGGCTGGTACTTAAGCAGCAGCTTGAAGAGGTCAGCGGCCGTGTTCTTCTCCAGCGTGTTGGTGAACTGGTTCACCGACGGCGGGACCTTGAGGCGCTGGTACAGGATCTTGCGCTGGCGCTGGATGCGCACGTAGCGAGGCCAGCGGACGAAACGCGACAGGTCGCGCTTGGGCTACAGAGGAAGACAACAGTGAGCGACACGGTACTTCAAGACACAGCATAGCAATGCGACAGCAGGGCGAGCCAAAATCGAGAGTTCTTTACCCTTGAGGTTGCAGTCAGAGGTCTGACATGCCACCACAAGTTTGTGTCATTGCGGTCGTGATGAACCCGCTACACAATCCAAAAGAACGCCACCAAGCTTCATGGAGCTCCCACGCCGTAGACGTCTCGTATGAGAGATCGCCCTACATTGTTTTGACCATGGGAAAACCCCCAATGGGGAAGCTTCAGACATGCGAGGGGCTTTGGATTTTGATCCAGTTGACCTCAACTCCTTTAGGAACGAGTCACTGTCCCCTAGAAGGGGACTGAAAGGATCGACTGCAGGCCAGCAGCTGCCTCACTCTTTGGAACTGGAACGCGGCGGATGCGAATTTATACCTGAATGTCACCACCAAGACGGAAGTTCTTGGGGGCCGACACGAAGAGCGGGTCCTTCTTGGGCTTGGTGCTAGACACCTTCTTAACCGTCTTGGTCGTGGTGACCTTGGTCGTCGTGGTCTTCTTCATAACCTTCTTGGCAGGCATGGTGTCTGGTTACTCGTAGATGGCGAATAAACGAATATGCGCCGCCAAGAAGCCCATCCGGACGCTTGACCTGCCCCAGAGCCAATCGTTTGAGGGCCAGTCGTTTCAATCACCCAGTCGGGGGTTTTATTCAGTTGGGGTTAAGTGAAGTCAATGTTATCAACCCGGAACGGTTAAATAGATTGTCACTACTGTATGCTTGTACATGGACTGGACAAGATGCACAGTAGTGGGCATGTCACTTGATGGCGAAGCATGAATCGCAGGTTCCTGGTACATAAGACACTCATTTAATGAAGTACTGTAGTGATGTTGGGCTGCAATTCCACTCGAATTTGGCGCATGTGTCACGAAGAAATCAACGCAAAACGAGTTGGGGACGTCATGCATATAGAGAAGTTTTACATGGACTGACCACTCCAGAATGGGAGGACTGATTACAGCTTGGCAGATCCAACGTGCGCCACGAGCTGATCAAACACTTCAAGACCACGCGCCAATACATCGCGCTTCCACTGGAAACTGCGGTGCAGATAGAACACGTCGCGCAGCTTTTCAGCATACGGCAGACGTCGCGATGGGGCAAAGTGGTACATGGCGTTCTCATTCGAAAGCGCTTGGAGCACAAGCGGGCCCGGGGAAGTGCCAAACTCCTGCGTGGCGCAAATCTGCTGGACTTGGCTCGGGATAAACCATGCCATGCCATTGCAGAGGAACCCAGCGGCGCCTCCGTAACCAGAGGCTGCGCCACTGCCTTCTTCGCCATTGACTTCGACGTTTCCATTGGGATACACCGACTGGACCATGTCACGCGCCGTGCCTTGCTTCAGAATCAAAGTGTCCACGCCAGGCGCACCGAGTCCCGTGTGGATGTCGATTGTGCCGATGAGCTTGAGCGCTTCGAGATCAAGACGTTCTTGCAGAAACTTCTTGAGCAGCGCTGGGCCAGGCTGCAGCTGCTTACCACCATAGAAGATGGACTTTGGATGGTGGTAATTACCTGAGACTACAGCCAGCTTGATTAAAGATACGCCGTGCGTGAAAAGGTTGGTGACCATGGCTATCTTGGTGTCTAACCAAGCCTTCCAGGTCAACGGTGGCGACGGATTCAGCAGCGTGTACACATCGTCGTAGCCGAATTCGTTTGAGTCTCTCGCGCGCCGCGCTGCAAACTCCTCTGGCTTGAGAAAGTTGCGGTTCAAGTCCACATTGTGCTCGTTAAAGCGACGTAGCTACACGAAAGTAAACAGGCAATAAGTAGATCAATGCAATGGCTCTTGCAGTGAACGAAGCCGCACCTGGGAGAAACCGTAGGGATTGAGCGCGTGTACAAAAATGATCGTTGGCTTCTCAGTCGAAGAACCAGAAGTGTGTACTCCTGCGAGTCGCTGGAGCAATGCCGACTGAATCGCGCTTCCTGCAAAGCCCTCGACGCCATGGGTGCCACTGATATGCAGCACCACACGCTTTTTCGAGCCTTCAAGAACCGCTACGTCAATGGTCAGTTCCAAATGAACCAAGTGCTCCAGCGAAAGCGTAACAAGATCTGCATTAGCAGCCTTGGCTCGCGCTCGAAACTGCGCTCGGGCTTGGTAGTACGTCTCGGCAAAGTGCGTTTCGACGGTGCTGTTGACGGTCTCAGGTGGAAAGTAGGTGTCCAGCGGCCCGAAATCGTAGAGCGCGTGGATCCAGAGCGCGAGAAGGACGACGCCCACAGCCGTAAGTAAGGAACGGACTGCCATTGCGTCGCTTGGAGGAAGAAGCGCGAGTGAAGTGTGGGGTTCTTCCTGATCAGCGTTCCCCCTAATGTGCACCTTGTCGCAGATATTTTAGCTTGAATTGTCTCATGATTGGCTGAAATTCAGTCAACTGTATCTGAATTGGTTGAAAATGAGACAAGGGAATCTTTGACTGTTGATGTGCGCTCAGTGCGCAATCGTTTTCGCGTAGTTGCTTACTACTCTGTGTGTGTCTATCTATTTGCCTGCCTTTGCCACGATGGACGGCTCCACAAGCGTGTCGTTGCAGGGCTCGATCACCATGGCCTTCAATTCGGCCATGGTCTGCGGAAATGCGTCAAAGATCTCGCCCAATCGACGGCGGAAAGCTCCGACGACTTGCCCAAACTCCATGTAGCCCTATGTCAAGCAAAGCACAATCAGACAAACCGAAGCTTCGAATCCTGTACGAGATACACAGCATCTTACCGCTCCCATATCCACAAACAGCGTGTCCAGAAGCGGGAATGTCATGCAGAAAATCTCCTCAAAGACATGGGTCTCGTGCGAAGCCACAATGTCTTCCCAGGAGTTGTACGCGCTCAGTGGTGTTGAGGACACCGAAGACCGCCGGAATGACGCACGAGAAGGAACCACGACTATCTTCTGTGCCAGAAAATGCAAAAATGTCTTGGTCGCATTGACGGAGCACCCTTCCGAATGGCTGCCAGCATCTCCAAACCCAAAGATGGTGGTCAAAGAAGCGGCCACGTTGATGCATGCGATAGCCAGCGGATAATTCTTCATGTTGCCAGTGCTGACGCCGTGGCGAGTGCGCTCGAGGATGCGATTGAAATCGCGAGGATGCTCGCTGGCAAAATATGTGAGAGCGTACAGACCCAGCAGGCCAGTCGCACGAAGATCCGAGCCTGGCCCTCCTCGCTGAAAGCCAATCTCAAGCCATCGAGGATCGGTGGCGGACGTGTACGCTTGACCTATCCACAGAAAGAGGAACATGTTAGCAACTCAAGAGATATGTGTTCGATCTTGTGTTTCATACCTGGAAATACAACACGCCACAATCTCCGAAGCATGATATCGATAGTTTTCGCATCTTCTGGAGGCCGATCTCCGTCTATCTTGGTTACTTTAGCCTTAAGCAGCTGCCGCAGACGAAGGACTGTCGAGTGGAATGCCAGACGGATCTTCTCTCGCTCTTTCAGTTCAATGTCAATAATCTCTTGTGGTAGGTACGTCGCCGCCAAAACTGCTTCGTACCACGCTCGAGCTTCTGCAGGAGAAGAACAACGCAGATTGATCCGACCTAGAACGAGCATGCTCTTCTCTTCTTTGCACGAGACTTCCACGCCCTTTAAGCTCAGGACATACCACGGCTTTGAGTTCGCATCGGCATCGTCTGGGTAGAAATACACGCAATTCTCGCGCAAACACACCAGCAGGCGTCCCCTTAAAGTGGCATGCGGTGCAATGATGCGGAGATCGGTCGACAGAATCTTTTGCTCGAGTATTCCTCTCTTTAGCACCAGTCGAGGATACCGCGCTTCAAGGTCACCACCCGTCACATTCTTGTCGGCAATCTTCTGCAGCAGCGCATAGAGATCGTCTCTTGCTTCCTTGGTATCCAAGAAAATAGGCCACGATCTTCGTCGACCGCTGAATTCGATGATCAGCCCGTGCACTTCGCCACTCGACTTGACACTACTGAGTGATACATCGACCAGGTCATTGAAGTGATGCATTGAAAGCGCTTCCCCTCGGCGCAGATTCGTGATCGTCTGCTCCGCGAAATTGAGCTCCAATACTCGCGTCTGTAATCTATTGTGGTTGCTGCATTTTCGGATGCCGTACTGCAGCACAAACCCTTGAATGCCTGCCTCGTTCAAGAGCTTTTCAAAATCCTCGGCACCTGGACATTGCAAAATGTTAGATTGTGGGTACACGGCAGCGTCCACGTCCACGTTCGAACCTTCAAATGCAGATTTGTTGCCAGCATTGATAGCTGCCTGGATCGCACACACCCATTCAGTCAGCTCGTAGTTCGAATTTGCTGTTAAACAGATCTCGCGCCGCTTGGACGTTTCAGTGGTCGTCAGGATCTTGAACTCGTTCTCTCGGGTTGACTTCCCAGTGGCCACGACGCAGCGAGAGGTCGAATTCAGCAAGATCATCTTGGCCGGAGACGCCTCCGCGTCGTCCTTGGCGTATGTGAGCATCGGTCCGTCCATCCTACCACGTCAGATCCATTCAGCAATCAAATACTCCGCGCGACTCCTGCCGTTGGACGATCCACTCACATGCGCCGAAGCGTGAACCACCGTTTGTGCCAGCTGGGCACGACCTCGCCCTTCTTGACGAGCCAGCCCTGTCGAATGACGCTGGACGTCATTGTCATGCGCTGCAGTGACGACATGCGGTAGGACGCCAGCGACTTCCCACCCGACCCGTCCGTGAAGTCGGTACCGATCTGTTCCAGGAACGCTGCGCGACCAAAGTGCGGGTCAAAGTGCGAGAGATCGCTCATTCGGAACTGCTGGCCCTGTAGTAACTCCTGTCGTTGTGATAGCGCGAGATCCAGCGATTTCGTGCCAGCGCCCGCTAGAGTGGCCTCGATACGCTGCTCATAGCTGCCTTCGCTCATGCGGCGATACACTGGCGGGCGCAGCGGACTGCTGGGCGGCGACTCGTCCTCGGACACAATGGAGAACGATCGGTCTGTGTCTTCACTGCAATTGCTGTACTGCGACTGCGAGAAGCTATCAGGCTTGAAGCCCATGCCGTCGGCCGACGCTGCTGAGTGCAGCGAGTGCACGTGATCGAGCACGGAGACCACGTCGCCGTGCTCCATGGCCTCGTCCATATCCATCTCCTCCTCCTCGTACAGCTTTACACCTCCGAGCGCGTTCTGTCGCTGCAGCCGCTCGCGCTCGGGCGGCAGGCCGAACACGAGATCCGGTTCGATGTCGCCATGGCCCACGAACGTCAGAGTCTCGCGCGACGCGCTGAAGAAGTCGTCGTGCGCGAAGAAGCTGGCGCGCACTGCGTCGCTCTCGGATTCGCGGTGGTCCTTGATACTCGTAAACGTCTGCAGCAGCATCACAAAAATAGGCGAGCGATGAGAGACATATCGACGATAGATGCCGCCGCCCCCCCCCCCCTGTTCGGGGTTCTCCGAGCCGCCGGAAAAGCCGCGACTGCACAGAGACCACAACGCACACACGCAGAATAGATACCAACGTACGTCAAGCGAATCGATGAATTCGTCCGAGAGGTCGGCCATGGGCTCCTGCCGGCATCCACTCGCCGTTCGGTTGTGGGACCAATTGATTTCAGTTGCGACAACACAAATTGCCCCAAAAAGCCTTCAAGCCAGCGCTAGTGCCACCGATGAGCAGTCGGTCAGTCGGTGGCCCGTACACTCTACAATTTTTGGTGATTTTTTTACAGCCAATCAGAACAATGGAAACAAGGGGTTACGCTTCGAGTGATTACGACACAAATGCGTGCGTACCCTGCCACGGTAAAGTACCCTTCAAACGAAACGAGAGAAGATGACGGAGCAGGATACGGTCATGCGCAGCGTAGAGGAAGAGGAGGAAGAGCTCATGGCGCAGCGCAGCACGGGCGGCGGCGAGCGACAGATCCAGATCCATCCGCTTGTGCTCATGAACGTGGCGGACCACTTCACGCGCCAGAAGCGGATCGCCTCGCAGCAGCAGGTCATCGGCGCACTGTTTGGCATCCAGAACGGTCTCGATGTCTCAGTCTACGACTCGTTTGAGATGAAATACGATGTCGTGCACGGGGATATCCAGATCGACAAGGATTTTCTGTCCTCGCGTATCCAGCAGTGTACGTTGGGGCGTTGGACACATCACTGGCTGTAGGTGACAAATGGGTGTGCTCTCTTGCCATAGTCTCGCAGGTCTTCCCTGGCTTTGAGCTGCTCGGATGGTACACCGTCGGCAGTAAAGCTCTGCCTAGCGACCTCGTGGTGCATCGCTTGGTGAGGAGAGAGCTTAAGTAAAGGATTGCAATGCGATGAAGAGCTCATGCAGTGTTGATGGCGGTTGCTCAGGTCATGGAGTTCAATGAAAGTCCGCTGTTCCTGCTGCTGGATCCAGAATCCAAGGGCTTGAGCACAAAGAAGAAGCTGCCGATCACGTTGTTTGAGTCGGAGCTGCATGTGCTCAATGGCAACCCCACGATGTTGTTTGTCAAGTCGCCGTTCAAGGTCGAGACGTCTGAGACCGAGGGCATCGCTGTGGATCACATTTCCAAGATCGCGCCCGTTGGTGATGGCAGCAAGTCTTCCTGTACGTCGGGCTCTGCTTTGGAGTAATGATGGAAGAATGAATGGGAACTCACAATGTGGCTTTGCAGTGGATCCGTATCTAGGCAAAGTGCGTGACGCAATTAAGATGCTCGACCGTCAAGTGGACGTGATCGTGCGATTCCTACAGGCGATGAAGAGTGGTAAGACGATTTGCAATCATCACGGTCTGTGGCTTTGCTGGTGGACTGATTGCTACCACTTTCTACAAAACAGGCGAGGCTCCGATGGACCACAATCTACTACGCCACATCTCCAGCATTTGCAACCAACTGCCTGCGATGAGCTCTGAGAGCTTTGATGCGGCTTTCATGCAGGTAAAGCGCCATAAACCTTTTCATTTTGTCTGGATCAAGGAACTTAACCGCTTTATATGTTAGGAATATAACGATTCTGTGCTGGTGGCGTACTTGGCAGCCATCACCAAGGGCGTGAGCAGCGCCAACACAGTTGTTGACCGCTTCTCCGTCACGCAGGAGCGAGCACGTGGTTCTCTGTTGTGAGATTTTAGGGCTGAGTCGACCTGCCGTCGCTTGTAGACCGGATCTTTGGAGCAGGTGGGTTGACATGTTCGTAACTCGATATCTTTCCAGCAACATCGAATGTATTTGCGTTAGTTACCTCTCTGTTGAGCAGTCATGAAGTCCTAATTTTCGCAATAACCGTTATGCAAGAGATAGCTTACGAACACACTCGATACGTGTCCCTGCACCACAGGCTGGCAGTCCCCTCCGCAGTCATTCGCGCTTTCGCCCTTCGCTGCCAGAGTTAGTGACCATGCCGATCGACATCAACCGCCTGCGCCCGGAGCGAGGCGGCGACCCCAACGCCGTGCGCGAGGACCAGAAGAAGCGCTTTTTGAGCGTGGACCTGGTGGACCAGCTCGTGGCGCTGGACGAGGAGTGGCGCAAGAAGCAGGGCGAGGTCGAGACGCTCAGCATGAAGATCAACGCACTGCAGAACCAGATCAAGGAGCTGAGCAAGGCCAAGCAGGACTTTAAGGCCATTAGCGACGAGCGCAAGGCCCTGGCGCTGCTTGTCCCCGAGGCCAAGAAAGAGGCCGACGCGCTCAAGGAGAAGCTCGAGAAGGAGATCACCAAGATCGGCAACACGGTCGACCCGAGCGTACCTGTGTCCAACAACGAGGACGACAACGTGATCGTCAAAGAGTGGGGCACGCCCATCCAGCAGGAGAACTTGCATTTCCACCACGAGGTGCTGCACCGCATTGACGGCTACGAGCCCGAGCGTGGTGTGCAGGTCGCTGGCCATCGCGCCTATTTCCTCACGGGCTACGGTCTGTTGCTGGAGCAGGCCATCATGTCGTACGCGTCGGCCTTCCTCATGGCGCGCAAGTACAAGATGCTTAAGCCGCCATTCTTTATGAACAAGGACGTCATGGCCTCGGTCGCGCAGCTGGACGACTTTGACGAGCAGCTTTACAAGGTGATTGGCGAGGACGAGAAGTACCTGATCGCCACGTCGGAGCAGCCGATCTGCGGCTACCACAAGGGCGAATGGATCCAGGAAAGCGCACTGCCGCTCCGTTACGGCGGCTTCTCGACCTGTTTCCGCAAAGAGGCCGGCTCGCACGGCAAGGACACGTGGGGCATCTTCCGTGTGCACCAGTTCGACAAGATTGAGCAGTTCTGCATCACGGAGCCGGAGCACTCGGTGGCCATGCACGAGGAGATGATTGGCCACGCCGAGGCGTTCTACCAGTCGCTGAATCTGCCGTACCGCGTCGTGAACATCGTCTCGGGCGAGCTCAACAACGCTGCCACCAAGAAGTACGACCTCGAAGCGTGGTTCCCGGCCTACAAGGAGTACCGCGAGCTTGTCTCGGCCTCGAACTGCACGGACTACCAGTCGCGTGCCATGGAGATCCGTTGCGGTATTAAGAAGGAGAACCAGCGCGAGAAGAAGTACGTGCACATGCTCAATTCGACGCTCTGTGCCTCGACCCGCACAGTGTGCTGCATTTTAGAAAACTACCAGGACGCCAATGGCGTCAAGGTGCCTGAGGTGCTCGTGCCCTTCATGGGCGGCGTGACGTACCTGCCGTTCGTTCGCGACGTCAAGGTGAACGTGCAGGCCGTCAAGATGCAGAAGGCCGCCAAGAAGAAGGGCGGCAATTAATCGTTTCTTGAGGCGCTTTCGGTCGTTCAAACTGGTAGTCAGTACAGCCTCGTGTCTTGTATATTTGCATGTTCCAACTGGCCGCCGTCCTCACTCGGTCGATTCCTTCTCCTCATGATCCTCCTCGGTGTTCAACGTAATGAAGGCGCCTTCCTGGAATCGTTCTCTCTCTCTCTTGCATTCTAATGGGCTCTGTTAGCTGCAGACTCGATCTACTTGGCTTCCTGTTGGGCCTTGTACGGCAGTGCCAGGTACTTGATGAAGTTGCGGGTCTCGCAGTGGCGGATAGTCTCGTCCATCACGTCGGCGTCAAAGCCGAGACGCCACGCGATATCGTAGCGGCTCGGGTCGATGTGCAGGTTCTCAAGGTCGTCCACGTACTGATCGGCGGTCTTCATGTCCGGGAAGAAGCCCAGCTCCACGAGCTTGGCGCGACGGCAGTAGGTCAGACGCGCGAGCTCGTGCAGGTCGTACTCCGGGTGGTACTGCACAGCCCAGAAGTCACCGTTCAGGTGGCGCACAGCCACAGCCTGCACCGACGTGAAGTCGTTGCCAGCTAGGTTGAGCCCGCCTGGACGGATGTGCGTGATCTCGTCATTGTGGCTCGTGAAGGCGTCAAAGACTGAGGGCTTGCCTTCGAACATCGGGTGTGCGCGGCCTTCGGGCGACAGCGAGATCTTGCGCGCGAGACCCATCTCACGGCCGTTGGGGTTCTTGGCGCACACGCCATTGGCAGCCATGACGGCCACCTGCGCAGCCCAGCAGCTGCCGTACTGAGGAATGCCTAGTGATGATGAAACACAGCGCCATGAGCCATTTGATCGAGGAATCAAACAGAGAGGAACGTACCAGCAGCGAAAACCTGCTTGGCGAAATCAATCTGCTTGGTCACGCGCTCCTCCTTCTCATAGATCGTGAGAGAGCAGCCTGTCCAGGCCACAGCGTGGTACTAATGAGAACATTCACAACATGAGCAAACCTGAGTTCTCATGCCACTCAACGACAGACCAAGAGGATGTCACTCACCTTGCTGAGGTCGGGCGTCTTAAAGTCCTCGTCGGCCGGATAGATGATGTCGCAGACCGCGTTGCCGCCGGGCGTGCACTTGATCATCAGGTCATTGTACAGCTTGCCGGCCGTGCTGGCGCCGCCAGCTTCCAGGTCGGCCCGGCCGTCGGGCGAGTAGCCATCTATCACCAGCACCGAGAGCGGCTTGCTGGAGGCCGTGGACAGAGCGCGCGAGGCCACACGCGTGGCTGTGGGCTGGAGCGAGCGCAGATGGCGGAGCATCATGGCGGCGAAGAGGCAGGTGCGCTGCTGGGCGTCGAGATGCGAATGGCAAATGTGGCCAATCCAAAATGGGCGACCTCGCCAAACAAATGAAACGCAAAGCGGATATTCGTTTCGACAGGGTGGGACAATGTCAATGAGTCAACTGCATCTGGGATATACATAAAGGAGGGTACACCATTTGCCACCAACTGCCGTTTGCGCATCTTGCCTCTCCCACAAGAAACTTCTGCTGCTTTTCATTGGCTATAATAAAAGCGCGCCCGGATTGGTAAAAAACAAATGGATTAGTCGTTTTGATGTGCGGTTGCGTGAAGGTGACTTGAAGGTACACGATGACGCCGGCTGCAACGTGGCCGTGCTCCGGATGAGGTCGGACACATTGACACGAAGACGACGAGAATGAGACTGGGGAAGCACGCAATCGCGCTGGCCGCCTGCGCGCTACTGGCATTGAACCAAGGCGCACAGGCCGCTGAGGACACAGCGCTGCCTGTGGCGGATGCAAACAAGGGCAAGCCCGAGGAAGCCAAGGCGACTGCGGCTGTGGAAATGCGGCGCAAGTTGTTCCCGCAAGAGATGTATGACTTCTTGCAGTGCCAGGTGTGCCAGACGCCCGAGCTCAGCGGCAGCGTGCACGACTCTGGCTGCGACTACGAGACTGTGGACAAGGCTGTGTCGGAGCACTTCCACCCGCTGCTCATGGAGCTGTCGCAGCTCACGTTCTTCCGCTACTTCAAGATCGATCTGGGCAAGGAGTGCCCGTATTGGCAGGACGACGGCATGTGCGCCAGCATCGACTGCGCTGTGTGTGAGTGCCCATCGCACGAGATCCCCAAGGCGTGGTACCAACTGGACAAGCAGCAGGAGCAGCAGGAGCAGCAGCAGAAGCAGGAACGGCATAAGTCAACCGAGCAGCTTCAGGCAGAAGAAGAAGAGGCCGGCCAGCCGTGCTCCGAGCAGACTGGCGAGAGCGAGCTCTCACGCGTGGAGCGCCGGAACGCTGTCGCTGGCGAGAGCTTCGCGGAGTGGAAGGAAGACAATACAGCCAACGTCTGGAGCTCGCAGGGCGAAGGCAACATGGTGTACATCAACCTGCTAGAGAACCCAGAGCGGTACACGGGCTACAGCGGCTATCAGGCTGAGCGCATCTGGAATGCGATCTACCAGGAGAACTGCTTCACACCACCGAACGAGAAGTCGCTCTCAGGCATGTGCTTTGAGGAACGCGTGTACTACCGGCTCATCAGTGGCCTGCAGGCGTCGATCAACACGCACATTGCACTGCGCTACAAGTACGGCGAGAGCTGGGGCCCCAATCCGTCGCTCTTTGTCGAGCGCGTGGGCAAGCACCGCGCTCGTCTGCAGAACCTGTACTTTGCGTACCTGTTCGTCATGCGAGCTCTCGGTCGCTACCGCCACGATCTTATCCAGTACGACTACTCCACGGGCAACGACGTCGACGACGCGCGTGTCAAGGACATTTTGCGCACGCTCGTGCTCGAGGACAATGATGCCCACTCATCCTGCCCCTCAGCGCACAAGTCGGTGCTCGCGGGCTTTGACGAGCGATCACTGTTCCGCGTGCAGCAGGGCGAGCTCTCGTACGACCAGTTCATGGAAGCCAAGCAGGAGAAGCGCCAGCTAGAGCAACAATTTAAGACCAAGTTCCAGAACGTGAGCCGCATCATGGATTGCGTGACGTGCGAGAAGTGCCGTCTCTGGGGCACGATCCAGACCATGGGTCTGGGCACGGCGGTCAAGATCCTGCTGGTCGACGACGTGCAGAACCTACCCAAGCTGCAGCGGAACGAGCTCATCGCACTTATCAACGTGGCTAACAATCTCGCGCGCAGCGTGGATGGCGTGCGCATGATGCGCGACCTGGAGTTTGTCGAGGCCGTGAAGCAGTTCGTACTGGTGTGCAGCGGCGCTGTGCTGGTCGTGTTGCTTTTGATTCTCTGTGTGCGCAGACGCAACAAGAGCAGCTCTGTGCACGAGAAATACGATTAGAGCCGTTCACAAGCATCAGGTGAATTGACAATGCCATAAAGCGACTCAAACGCTCATGCATGAAGACCTGCGGCGGAATGTAGCCATTCGGTAAATTACAGAAACACGAGATGGATACAGAGCTTAGAACAGCCTCTTGGAGATGTTTATACACTGGCGATCATTTTACGTGTGTGATCTTCTGTCTATTGGATTTCGGCGCTTCAGACGGTCTTGTCGTCCTTGGCTTGCTTGAACGGTAGCACGAGATGGCGGATGAAGTTCTTCACCTCGCACATGCGAACGTCTTCGTCCATCACGTCCGAGTCGTAGCCAAGCCGCCATGCGATGTCTGTACGAGACGGGTCCGCATGCAGCGCTTCGATATCGGCAATGTGCGCGTCAGCGGCCTCAATGTCGCGGAAAAAGCCCAGAGTGGTGTTCACCTGGCGCCGGCAGTACTTGAGTCGCGCCAGCTCATGTAGGTCGTACTCTGGGTGGTACTGGACGCCCCAGAATTCGCCCTTGAGGTAACGTACACTAATTGCTTGGACGCCGGTGTGCGCGTTCTGCGCAAGCTTGAGGGCACCAGGCGGGAGGTGCGTGACTTCGTCATTGTGGCTGCTCACAGCGTCAAAGACCGAATTCTTGCCGTGGTACATTGGATGAGCACGACCAGCGTCCGTTAGCTGGATCTTGCGCGCGAGTCCCAATTCCTTGCCCATTGGGTTCTTTGCGACTGTACCACCGGCAGTGGCCGCTGCCAGTTGCGCTCCAAAGCAGCTGCCGAACTGAGGGATGCCAAGCGCGAAGCATCGCGTGGCCAGATCGAAGCACTGTTGCATCCGCTCGTCATCCTTCTTGTACACAGTCTGCGAGGATCCAGACCAGCCAACAGCATGGTACTATGGATACAGCATCGCATAACACTCAGCGCCGTCCACTCGTTGCGACGGTCATCACAGGAAAAATGCGTACCTTGGAGAGATCCGGTGGTTGGAAGCCCGGATCGGACGGGAACACCAGATCATACTCGAACTCTAAGTGCGCAGGCGTACACTTGGCAAACATCTGCGCGTACAGTTCCCCAGCCGTGGTCGCGCCGCCAGCCACGAGGCCCTCACGGCCCGTTTGAATGTATCCATCGATAATCAGATACGACACCTTGGTCGTCTTGGCCGGTGCAGACGCCAGCGCTCTTCTCTGCTGCAGCAGCGCACGGGACGCAGGCTGGCGGCTTTGTCTCCAGACGCGGGGCATCAGCAGCGCAGCGCTCATGGTCTCTGGCTTCTCTCGAGTGAGCAGCAGCTCAGATTCGATTTGCAACCAGCAGCTAAAAATGACGCACTGTGCGTAACTGTCACCGATCTCCCTCCATCTAAGAACAGACCTTAATAGGAGCCCTATCTAATTAAAAGACGCCTACCCGCAGCCTCGTGACTGCTTGGTGGTCTCGCAGAAATCACTCTCGCGGACTATAACTAATCCCAGTTTCTCGCACAGTTGATAATCATCTTGGTGCGGTCTCTCGCAAACCCGATGCGCCACCATCCACACACCTCGCTGAGTACATCTCTTGAAAGCTATGCGAGAGCGCACTTTCGATTCCGACCGCTCGTTCCAATCGCCTCATCATGCTGAGCCGTCTCTCCTCCGCCCGCAACGCCACATCCGCCGTCAGCCGCCGCAGCTTCGCCTCGGCCTCCAGGTGCGTCTTATATTGCGCCTGGCAATGCACGGAGCCACTTGCGCCTGGACTGACTTTGCTATAACAGCGTGAAGGTGGACAACCCGTACACGGGCGAGACCTACGTGGAAGTGGGCTACGACTCAGCCAAGACGGCGCACGCCAAGCTCGATGCTGCGGTCAAGGCGCAGCGTGACTGGGCTCGTGTGCCGCTTTCGGAGCGCCAGGTGCTGTGCACCAAATGGATTGGTGCGCTCGTGAGCAACACGGAATCCATCGCCAAGGACATCTCGGGCATGATGGGCAAGCCTTTGCAGCAGGCACGCAACGAAGTCAACGGCACGGTCGCTCGCGCCAAGTAAGTGTCGCCTCCTCATGCTTTTGCGCGGTATTGGACGCTTGGATACTGACGCAATTGGTCGACGCAGGGCTCTGATCTACCTCTCGAACGACGCTCTGCGCACCGACTCGTTCGCTGAAGAGAACGGACTCTTCCGCCAGATCACCCACGAGCCCGTGGGCGTCGTCTACGTCATCGTGAGTGCCTTGTTGCTTTCTAACGGCAGGAGCATCCACTGATTGGCTCTTTCTGCTGCAATAGGCGCCGTGGAACTACCCGCTCATGACGGCCGTCAACTCGATCATCCCTGCCGTGCTTGCGGGCAACTCGGTGGTCATCAAGCACTCGCCTCGCACGCCTCTGTGTGGTGAGCACTTCCAGAAGACCTTTGAGCAGGCCGGCTTCCCCAAGGACGTCGTGCAGGCGTCATTCACGGACCACACCACGGCAGCGGAGCTCATCCACCGTCCGGAGACCGGTTACGTGTCATTCACGGGCTCAGTCAACGGGTACGTAATACCTCACTGCAGTCGATAGTGACATAATGCTGACTGTATTTGTGCGATTGCAGTGGCCACCAGGTCAACAAGACTGCCTCGGAACGCTTCATTGACGTGACGCTCGAGCTTGGCGGCAATGACGCGGGCTACGTGACGTCGGATGCCGATGCCGTGGCTGCCGCCGAAGGTCTGGTCGACGGCGTGTGCTACAATGCTGGCCAGTCGTGCTGCGGTGTCGAGCGCATCTACGTGCACGACTCCAAGTTCGATCTGTTCGTGGAGACGGCCAAGAGCTTGTTCGAGAGCTACCAGCTCGGTGACCCGAACAATGCCAGCACATCGCTGGGCCCGATGGCTCTGCCCACGGCGCCCGCTGCGCTCGATGCGCACGTGAACGACGCTATTGCCAAGGGTGCCCAGCGCATCGTGGGCAGCGGCATTGTCACGGACGCTGCCGGCAAGGGTCGCTTCTACTCGCCCACGCTGCTGGTGAACGTCGACAGCACGATGGACATCATGAACGAGGAATCGTTCGGCCCGATCGTCGGCGTCCAGCGCGTGTCTTCGGATGAGGAAGCCGTCAAGCTCATCAACGACAGCAACTACGGCCTCACGGCCTCCGTGTTCACCAGCGACCGCGAACGCGCCATGAACCTCGGCTCGCAAATCAGCGCCGGCACGGTGTACATGAACCGCTGCGACGCGCTCGACCCTTATCTCCCGTGGACGGGCCACCGTAACTCGGGCAAGGGCGCCAGTCTGTCCAAGCACGGCTTCCGCGGCGTGACCAAGCTCAAGGCGTGGAACTTCCGCGTCTAGACAGATTAGCCAGCAAGCAAAGCTGATAGGATCTCTCTGACTCAGCTTTAAACATCTAATAGCGAAACCATCCTTCACGTCCAGCCAGCCAGCCATTCATCCTTGCATGCGTGTCGGGTAGCAAAGAAGTCCCAACGGTCTCACACTTTCATTCATCTGTGGGCCGCCTGACTCGCTCTGGCGTGATTACTGCACTACGTCAACGTTGCTAGATGCAGGAAACAATGGGATTTTCGAATGGCAACGCCACACATGCTATTGATTGGTATGCGGCAGGCTTCCTACTATCATCGCATGCTCTCTATTTACACTTCGCTGGGGCCACCGAAGGGGTCCACGACGCCCTCGCTAGTCACGTAGGCCGACGTGATACCACCATCGACCACGAAAGACGTGCCCGTGACGTAGGACGCGTCGTCGCTAGCAAGGAAGAGCGCGGCCTTGGCCATCTCGGCGGCTTCGCCGAAGCGGCCCATGGGCACGTGCACCAGGCGGCGCTGCTTCTTCTCCTCTGTGTCGAGGAACTTCTGCAGCAGCTCCGTGTTGAGCGGGCCGGGGCACAGCGCGTTCACGCGGATGTTCTCGCGCGCGTGGATCGTGGCGAGCTCGCGCGTCATGGCGATCACAGCGCCCTTGGACGACGTGTACGCGAGCTGGGGCGTGGCAGCGCCGAGCAGACCCACAAACGAGGCCGTGTTGATGATGGAGCCACCACCAGCGCGACGGATGGCCGGGATGGCGTACTTGCAGCCGAAGAACACGCCCTTGACGTTGATGTTCATGGTCAGGTCCCACACGTCCTCTTGCGTGCTGATGGCGTCGTCATCGTTGCTGTGCATGATGCCGGCGTTGTTGAACAGGATGTTGAGCTTGCCAAACTCCTTCTCGGCCACGTTGATCATGTTCTCGACGTCGCTCTTCTTGGACACGTCCACCTTGAGCGCACGGGCCACAGACTCGGTCGAGCCAAGCTTCTTGAGCTCGTCCTGCACGAGCTGCACGGTCTCGTTGGCAGCCTCTTCGTTCAGGTCAGCGCACACAACGCGCGCGCCCTGCTTGGCGAACAGGATGGCGCTCTTGCGGCCGATGCCGCCGGCAGCGCCGGTGATCACGGCCACTTGGCCGGCGAGACGGGTTCCGATGGCGCTCATGCTGGAGACGGAGTCTTGCTTGGGTGCGGGCTTTTCCACTTGTGAGGACTGCGCTGACCGCCACAAGATCTTTGGCGTTGGCTAGTACCACACAGACACGCTGCGCAGGGGTTTTGGCTACTGCCACTAGTAGCTCTTTTGCAGCAAATCGGTCCCACTGTTTCACAACAATAAGATCCTAGCTGAATGTGCGGATGGCCAGCCCCAAGCGCGGCCAGGCGCAGGCGTCTGCTTGGAGCTGTCGCAAGATTCGAAGAGAGAAATGATGTAGTGACATTGCCTGCGTGTGCATGCTTACCTGATACAGTCCATACAGCTGTGCGGATCCATTCACTCCGTTGGCTGAAGCCAAGATGCCGATTAGAGATTTGTCAGGATGAGCACCAAGTGCAATACAATGCTGGTGTTATAAGCTAAGTCCATCGACTCACATCATCACGTTTAGTCTTTGCGCCGCGACGAAGAGGGCGGAGAGCTCATGCCACAGTGCGTCATGGGCCCACGCTTGCTTCGTCAGTCGTCCGAGGCGCGCGTAATTCCACCCCAAGCATCCTCTCGAATGGCGCTCTAAGCCAATCATAACCTGCAGTCCATTAAAGATCACAGCGTCAAGTAGAATATTAATTAAGGAATCATGCCGATATTCCAAGAATCAGGACTTACGTCGCCCATGTCCAGGCTGAAGTGAAGCGCCACGTGACATTGCCATCCGTCACTTGGTCGGGGTCGTAAGAATGTGAGTGCAAACGCGAGTATAAGTCGATGCTTCAGGTACGGATTGTCAGCACACGAAGCAAGGACGTGGATTGGTGCAGTGCACCACGTTCTGAGCGTGGTGCTGCACGGTCGATCAAGCGAAATGCCTAGTAGTCTTTGTATAAGTAAACTGTCCCTGCAGGCTATCACTGCAATACAAAGCAATTGCGTTTACCCTGTATTCAAGATATATTCACTAACATAACTCAATGATTGCGGGCGGTATCCGTTGTTCTTCTGTTGGATAGGAGAGTTCATTGACGTTCAGTATTAGGTGGTTCATATACTGGGGGCCTTCAGAAAAAGACACAAATTGATTTGAGGGTACAACTTGAGACCGTTTTGCGTTTGACCTGGCCAAAAAAAAGATCACAAAAATACCGACTTTATCGGTAGATACCGGTGTTACCGTTTTTTACTAGCCTCTGGACTACGTGCAGTAATCGCATTACGCGATGGACACAAGGCTGGTGGCCCTCGTGCTTCACAAGAAGCGGCTTCGTCGGCAGCGCAAGGCTCTCCTAATGTTAATGCTCCGAGATCGCACCAAGGAAAGGCATTACCTGACTTGCAGAAGCCTCCATCACCCTCAGCAATCCGCGTGGCAACGCTTGTACAACGGCAGAGATCCAGGCCCTTCGTTTCAACGGTATCACTACCTCCAGAGCCGTTCATGCTGGTTCTGTCGGCGTTCGCACAATTCTATAGACCGCGCTGGCGATTCGGGCAGCGCGGACGTCCTCCGAAACTCCATCCGCATTCTGCACTAGGGTGTCTGTTACACTTCTGTACTGCGGCTGTGGAACTGAAGACTATATGTGAGATATCTGGAGTACCTCCGTCTACCATGAGCAATATCCTGGTCGATGCTGAGGTTGCTTTGGAGCAAGCTCTAAAGGTCTTACCTTACCCGAGCAAGGATCAGCGACTCCAATGGGCGGCTTTTACCAGCGCGCGCGAACCTTTGGTTGATGGTGTCTGGGGCTTTGTCGAGGGCAAGAACTATCGTGTCGAAGAGCGTCCGATGTAGACCTTCAGAATGCCCATTACAACGGTACATTTCTGTTATAATTTGTGGCCATTGGATATAGTTTCTTTTGGGGTTAAGATCTCTGATTATGTGTGCAAATACTTATTGTGTAGGTTGGCTTCATTCTGTCTTCGTCACTGGAACGCTTTGCTGCGGATGTGACGGAATCCTTGTTTGGGGAAAGCACAATTGTCCAGGTTCGTGGAACAATGGAGAAGTAAGTATCGCGCTACAGGAGAAATTAGCCGATACCAGACTTACCGTGCCTGGTACCGGTGTGGCCGCCGATACTGCTTTTCCTGTGTCGAAGGAAACGTGCGGGCGAATTGTAACGCCTTTAAAGGATGGTGATCTTGAACGTGCTCCGCAAGAACGCAGAACGGGGATGGTCGCTATGAGCAATGCCATCACGTCACTTCGCCAAGCGGCAGAGTGGGGGATGGGCTGTACCTCTCAGTGCTACCGTCAGCTTCAACTGCCGTTGCCTTTTGATCCAATAAAACGAGGCAGGCGACTACAGAACATTTACAGGCTATATACCTTCAGAGTACGTCAAACAGGAATAAGTCAGATCCGATCTGTCTTATGAGCGAGTAAAACAAGGCAGTTTGGCAAAATCTATTCTCTCTAGAATTTATTATTGCCATCAATCATTCTATCGAGCAAGCTGCGCTATAAGAGCGAAGAAACGCTACTCTGGAGCTTGCTCACGTTTCTCACTTGCTCTTCGTCTATACGGCGCTACTCGACTCTCTGCATACGGTACGCCAGCTCATTAGCTGCACGAACTTCCATGATCTCTCAGCTCCGGACGCGATTTTCCCCCACGACGCATACCGGCAGAAGAAGGGCCGCTTTCCCTTTCAATTGAATCGGGTTGAGCTGGATACTGTACTGTACGGACGGGATGGGCATCTTGGAGCGCATCATGTACAGTAGAGTGCGCAGAAGTGAGGTCGCGTCGGTGGGTACGAGTGGAGATGGGCTTCGATGGAGAGTGTCGTTGGTGGTAGCGGTGATGGATGTGCATAAAGACGATTCAGTTTCCCACATAGTAGTCTTTGCGTCGTCTCCTGTGGTAATGGCATCATCATCATCATCACCGCCAAGCGACTGCACGCCGCATTTTGCTTCAATCATGCGATAGACACGTTTGGCTTGGATGACGTCAAGCGGACAGGAAGGCTCACCAGTTGGCTTCCTCGTATTCTTTAGAGCGTAGGATTTCCGCTTGATGGAATCAGTGTCGCGCGCAGTAAATCCGTCGGGTAGATTGCTGTTGTACAGGAACTGTAGCGATCCCATTGATTGGAACCGAAAGGAAGAAGTCTCTCCACGAGACCAAGCATGTGGAGCGTCTCTGAGGTAGTCCAACCTTTCCTGCCCACTTCTCTTTGCCATCACACTTCAGAACTAAAGGAGTGAAGGACATGCAACAACGTAAAAAAAATAATTCTGTCCATTCAATTTGAGAGGCGATCTCGGAGCCATCACAATTTGTGGAGACCGTATTTCTACCTCCGTAAGCTGCGGGCGCCAAACAGCGCCAAACATTAGCTATTGGGTGGTAGAGGAATTCATATTATCACATAGTTAAGGGAGAGGGTGTTTCATTCCTGCCCGGCTGTCGGAGCATGCTCAAACTGTCATGCTTTGACTACAGATTTGTATTGAAGTCATCTATCAGCAACGAAGAAGCACCTAGAAAAAAAGTGGTCGACACATACAGATCGCGAATCTGCAAAGGCCAATCTGGAAAAATGGTTCACATTTCCCTGACCAAACTAATATATCAGCCAGATGTGATTTTTGTGTGAGTGATTTGAACATGCATGTGATACAGTCCGCGCCAGCGGTATTTGAAAATTGACCTTGTTTTTAAAACTTAAGAAAAACACTGACGTTTTACCATCCAAAGACACCGGATTATAGCGAATCATATTCCGCGTCGAACGGTACTAAAATCAGTCTTGTTGATAGGGTATTTCTCGCAAAAAGGAGATAATACCTAAACAAGGTGTAATTTCTCTACGGCCGTCTCAGAAGTTCAACGACGTAATTAATGCTTTTTACGCACACGTGATGCGTTGTAAATGCGTAGGTTTTGGCGCTGCCCTGCGCGGGAGTGCAATTTTGGATTCGCAGCGATGGGTAGAGCGACGGAACTGACCAACGAAGAGAAGCGCAGCATTTTTGCTCTCCGCAGCGCAGATTTTACGCTCGCAGCGATCGTGGCGACAGTAGAGAGGTCTGTCGGGACCGTCCATAACGTGCTCAAGGCAACTCAAGTCCCTGCCCGTGCCGAGCGCCGCTCAGCTCGCGGCAGTACGAAGAAAATCGTTGCTCGAACTAAGCGCCAAATCGGTAGACTGGTCGCGTCGGGCCAGGGCAGCGCCAAAAAAGTTCGTGACAAGTTGCAATTGCCTGTGAGCCTCCGTACTGTACAGCGCTGCATTGCGGAAGTACTGTGGCTCCAGTTCCGCAAGGTCCGGCGCGAGCCCATGCTTCTCCTCAGGCACGTGCGAGCTCGACTGGCATTGGCTCAAGAAAACAACAATTTGAACGAGTTCTGGTGGGCCCACGTGTGGTTCTCCGATGAGAAGAAGTGGAACCTTGATGGTACCGACGGCTACAAGCGCTGGATCGACACCAGAGCGACATAAGCGGTCCCGGTTCGGCGCCATTCCGGCGGAGGCTCGGTCATGGTTTGGGGCGCATTGTGTGGCGGCGAGAAGACGGCTTTGGTGTTCATAGATGGCCGTGTGACCTCCACCAGGTACATGGCGACGCTTATAGCACATTTGCAACCAGTGTTTGACACCGAGCAACACGTTTTCCAGCACGACAATGCATCCGCCCATTCAGCCCGAAACACGAAAACGTGGCTCACGCGCGAGAACATCACGACAATGACGTGGCCCGCGCGCTCGCCTGATCTAAACCCAATTGAGAACGTTTGGGGTACATGACGCATCTCGTGTACGCGAACGGACGGCAGTTTTACTCCGTTGAGACCTCAAAGTGGCCATCTAGGAGGCATGGGACGCGATATTCCCCCATCCTACCTTCTTACGCTGTCGAACTCAATGCGCACGCGTGTTGAGAAGCTTTACGAAGTCTGTGGCAAGCACATCCAGTATTAGCAACTCGCCAACGGCATGGGAAGTGCATTTAAAACCGAGATGAACATTGTGCTCATTTTCCTTTCCTCGCACTGATATTTGGTTATTTCTGTAGATTTGGCGATAACTCTGTCCAAAGTGCGAATTTTGGGCCCAAACAAACGCCATTCGACGCGGAATGTGATTCGCTATAATCAGGTGTCCTTAGATGCCGAAACTTCGCTGTTTTTCTCAAGATTTCAAAAAAGGTCAATTTTCAAATACCATTGGCGCGGACCGTACAATCCTATTACACTCCCACAAAATTTATCTTGAAGACATTGATTCTGCATACAAAAATCAAGTGTTCTGGGTGAATCATTGGATCTTCATGCCATCTTTTAATTCAAACGGTCATAATAATGTAGGAACATACTGATGACATGATTATCGGGGACGATATCATCACCGAAAACGGGACGGGGAAGCGCCAATATCGAGCGAGTAGCAGATTGTCGATCTCGTACAAGACGGAACAACCACATCCCACGGCTAAAATGTGTTTTACGCTCAATCGAGTCGCTGGAATCAGTATTGCCACTTGAGTCAATAATCCGACTGATATCATGACCATTGATACATATATGCAAATCCAGTTCATCCAATTGGCTTCCCATTCGTCACTCGGTTGGCGTAAGGGGAACAACTCGACTAGAATCGATAAAGCGAGCGGCGGAACAAGTGTCAGCACGCGTAGCCAGGAGGTAGAGCTTGTGTACTGAGCCAAGCTTTGAGTATGAACGCTGTTGGTGCTACTACCCAGTGACTAAAGGTGCTGGATATCCTTTGTTTTGGTGTGATCTGAGCATATATAAGTCAGCAAATACCGCAACATGGGTCGTGTGCAATCAATCATACGTACGTGGCGCCACTGACACATTAACATAATCTGTAGGATTCATAGTTCGCTGGCTTGGGCGATGAGTAAAGATGTGTAACATCGGCTTGCAGCTGAAAGGGGTATGAGAATACTATTATTAGTTTGGAGAGCTTGCTTGAGAGTTGGCCTAGCCTCTTCATCGCATTCAATTCTATTGCTGTTGGAAGTTCCATGCAGTGGGTTGCTAATTATTTGCGAGCATCACACAAATGCTGCTTGGGCGAAGGCCTTACATTCAATAATTTGGCTATGTAGAATTTCTTGATTGTGTGTTGCCGAGCTCATGTCCAGGATGATTCAGTATGTACGCAGTGTAAAGACCAAAAAAACACTCTCGTGCCAGCATACAGTAAGCTTCCCGCGTCCTAACTCTTGCCCAGTCTCTGCGCGTTCGTGGTCGTGGTAGCTCTTCGCTCTTCGTCGTCCTCCGTCCACGATTCTCGTGACGACTGTGGACTCTCTTTCTCTGGTCGTTCTACAACAACAACAACTCGGCTGGTCAGAATTGCGGTGTATGGCCTCAGAGTCTGCATTCATCCCTCATATATCCATCACGCAGTCCA